>JNEV01001133.1:0-26651 GCA_000697495.1 Saksenaea oblongispora B3353 | reverse complement strand
ATCATGCAAGATCCATCTATTCAAACCAAGCTGGCGGATACCAAAGCAGCACGCGAAGTGCAAGCTCTGAATAAGTTTTATGAAATGCTTAACAACGATCCCGATCGAGCCTTTTATGGGTTCAACCATGTATCCAAAGCAAATGAAAGAGGAGCCATCGCCACCTTATTGGTTACAGATGAACTGTTTAGGTACGTTAAACGAGATTTAAATCTGTTTGTTCTAACCTGATATGTTTGGGGCATTTTTCAGATCGGCGGATATTGCTACTCGGCGAAAATATGTAGCACTTGTAGAGGAGGTACGAGCCATGAATGGTACCGTTTTTGTTTTCTCGAGTTTACACGTATCAGGAGAACGTAAGTAAATGTTGTGATTGACTGATTTGCAAATTGAAATGATGCTTTAGAATTAAATCAACTGAGTGGTGTGGCGGCCACGCTTAATTTCCCGTTGCCAGATATTGATTTAGAGGAAGAAGAGGAAGAAAAGGAAGAAGAAAAGATAGATGAACCATGATAGATATTTACAGAAAAAAAGTCTTGTCTATGCAATTAAATAATCGTTGTTGCTATTATGATTGACACCTGTTACTGCTCGGTAACCTTGTTGTCATTGGCGTTCGTATTATTAGTGTCGCTGTTATTGTTATTGTTGTTCTTCAGTACGTCCTCACCAAACAATGCCGCCGCTGCTTGTGCCACGACAGCCTGCGCTGCTGCCTGCGCTGCCGCATAATTCATGGCCAATATGGCATCGATAGCAGACAAGATGTCGGCTTCCCACCACCCCATTTCATAATCAACCAAGCCAAACCGCTCCAACTTGTCTGCCCATGTTACAACCATCTCACGGAGACCATATAGATGCTGGTCTGTCAATCGTTCTGCTTCTGAGCTTGGTTCATGCCGTTGCGCTAGTGCATACAACCAGCAATTGTTGAGACCTGCCCAAAATTGCTCTCGGTCGATAGCGTTGTAAGGGTGATCATCCGAAGTGAGGCCTATAAAATTGGCTTTAGAAAACTAGCCTTACTATACGTTTTACGTTTCGTTACCTAGCTGTTCACAATGATCTACAACAGCCGTGGTGGCCTTGCTTAGCGTCTGAAACCCACTCACCATATTTCGCTGTTCAACGTGATCTAACGTCTTTTTTAACTGCTTCTGTATTTCTTCAAAATTGGTGGTATCTGAACTTGTTGTCATTGATATTGTTTCAGGCACAGCCTCAGTTTTGATTGGGACAGTACTGGAAGGAACTGACAGGGCAGTTGTACTTGATTCTTCTACCTTGACGGGTACAAGTGGTTCAGATATACCAGCGGTGGCCGTGGAATCACGGGCATCCTCCTCCATCGGTAGCGGAGAGTGTTTATCAGGTTGACTTTTCGCTGTAGCAGAAGAAGGGCTTGATGATGGGAAAGACGGAGAACGTTCACCGTGCATCCAACGTTTGGACTGGGGGGGTGGGTCGCGGAAAATTCAACCCAAAAAGGATTTGCTTTCGGAGGCACAGAACGCAGTCCACCATTGCCTTATCGGTGTATGAAAATTACGTTGATTGTCAATTTTGATTTTATTCCAACGTCTCTGTTTGAACACAGCGTCTTCTCGGACATATTTGTTCGAGCAGAATTGTCTCCGTGATAGTTTTTGTGGCGTCCGGGTATCTGGTCTGCAGGTATCTTAAGACCATATTCTACGCTAGACCATACTCTATGTATGCCGCCTGTTGCTGATATCCGAACAGAAGGACTTGGTATGCATTCTAAGAAAATTATCTTCTATGCTGGGCCTGAAGTCTTGCGCTACGCAATGCCGGAGAATATCAAATGATCGGGCAGTTCCGAGGATTAGATCGGATGTGATATGGTCCAAAAATTTGAAAGTAGCACAAGTGATATGGTATATGGTTCCAAGGAAAAATGGCCTAGGGTAAGTATACAATAAGGGAATTACTTCGGACAAAAACATTAATGTACAAATCTTTTGCATTAGGTACAACACTTTTATCTAGGGACAAAACGTTTGTGGTATATATGACACAAACGTAATATTGTAAAAATCTCACAAGGTTAAGTTGCACTAGTAGAACGATTGCATAGAATATCACCGAAAACACAAATCATTGTATAAATATGATGGGCATATTCAACTGGATTCAAATAAAAATAGACATGTCTACCATGTTTTAATAGGGACAAATGTGTTCAGTCCCATTCTAACGGAGAGGGTTACATTCAATCGCATCTATAGTGACGGACATGCTAATTTTTATTCAAATCAATTTGATATTGAATGCATTAATATTCACATTCACAGCGCATATATCATAAGATGCTACTTGAAAGTATCAATAAGACGTTTGAAGTCTAAAAGAATACATGTGGATATTTATTTGATTACTACTGTAGTATCAATATTGCTTGTCTTTTCTAGTATACGCTAACTGAGAATCAAACTTCTTATCGGTGCCCGAAAAATGTTTTTGTCAATAATATTTGGGGCTGTCTAAAATAGAAGTGCTTACGCGACGAGATTACTTGTCTACCTTGTAAAAAAGGAAGGGAGTTGTTACAGACGCTCAAGACTGGCGGCTTAGGGACACATATGTAATCTCCATGAAAGCGGCTATTAAATAAAAGCTGATAGTAAATGAACTCTAACAAAATTCCTAAGTGTCCATAAAGTAAGTGCTATAGATGGACAAACAGGTTATAGACGAACATTCAAGTTATGGACAAACACTCAAATTTATGGACACTCAGTTTACGGAGGCTCAAGTTACGGGCATTCTTTTTACAGGCACTCAGGTTATGGATGCTCAGGTGTTTCATTAACGTTTCTCCACTATCAGCCTTTATTAAGAAGTTATTCAGTAACCACTTTGATGGATGTTATAGGTGTGTCCCTAAGCTGCTAGCCCTGAGTGTCCGTAGCAACTCCTAAAAGAAAAAACTAGCAATGCAAACGAAAATCGTGATAAACAGAAAAAAAGTATGTGATAGCATAGGTTGGAGAGACTGGTTCTTTGTTGGTTCCTGATGGACTACTTTTCCTTAAGAATGGTTGTATTAGTCATTCAACGGCCAGCTTTCTCCATCACGAGAATACGTGAAAAATAGCGCTTTCCGCAAACACAGGTAGATATAGGATACAAATAAAAATTTAGAGCTTTTTCTTGTCTTATATGATGTAATCATATCGAACAATCCATCAAGAAGGTGATACCAATTACAGGATGGTAGTTCCTTTCATGCGGGCATGATAACGTTCACAGTCGCCGCGGCGCTTTAAGATTCAGCCAGTCACAAGCCTCAACAAACAGAAATCCAACTGGTCTTTCTCGTTTGATTACAATGGCAAAGCATCATCCAGATTTAATCTTTTGTCGCAAACAGCCTGGCATTGCCATTGGACGTCTATGTGATAAGTGTGATGGTCGATGTGTCATTTGCGATAGGTAAGTGTAAAGGACAAAGTAATTAAATTATGGCTAATGTCGTCCCATATTTCTAGTTACGTTCGTCCAGCAACGTTAGTTCGCATTTGCGATGAATGCAATTTCGGTAATTTGAAATAAGTGCAAACAACAATTATGCTAATCGAGAATCATTGCATGTAGGATCATTCCAAGGTCGCTGTGTCGTTTGTGGAGGTCCAGGTGTGTCGGATGCTTACTACTGTGTAAGCTGTACAAGACTAGAGAAGGATCGAGAAGGGTGTCCGAAAATTATCAATCTGGGATCATCAAAAACAGGTAAGTCCGGGAATTGTAGCCAGTCTACATGTTTCTGATTGACTTTCGGATAGATCTATTTTACGAACGGAAAAAATTCGGGTTTAAACGAAGATAACATTTCGCATGGCGTACGATCCAACTGTTGGTCAACCCTGTCCACATTTGGGATGGACGCCTTTTTTATCACCATCATCTCCACCATTGCCATCACCTTCTATATTAAAATCACAGTTATCAGGAAATACGTCGTCATGGGCAAATCATTCAATTTTGGATGAATGTGTACATCAGAATGAATTTGATAATAAATAAAAAGAATAAAGGACTGGTTCGTTCAAACTCGTGGGGGATGTTTACTGTTCAGATTATGCCGTAGTACTGTTTCTGAGAACAATTCTGTGCAACTGGAAATGAATGATAAAGCCACAAGGGGAATGGGGAAAAACGCAGCGAAATGAACAGACTGTATACGAATGATGGAAAGGAAGAAAAGTATTGGTTGTTTTGAAGGGCCTGTGTCTGAAGCTGATGGCTGCTTCGAGCCGAGTTAGTTCTCAGAATTATGGTCTGGTTTGACGGTAGAGTTATCAACCGCGCCAAATCGGTCAAAACGCTCAAGAGTTGAGATCTGTATAGCACTATGGTTTGATTTGGCCATAGGTCGAATGTTTATGATCATCATCCAAAAGGATCATTGATCCAATGGCTACCTCTCTCTGTCTGATAACGAAAAACAGCTGTACCGAGTTTACAATAAGTTCTCGATAGCAAAAGGAAACAGCTGGGCTGACACTAGAACTGCGCTGATGGATAATGGTGTCAAGTTTGCTTCTGTACTGGCGCAAGTGTTTCCTGTTTGTCAATGCAAGGGCACCTCCCAAGAGGAGCAGCTCAGATTGCAATCCTGTAGAAAATGTGGACGCTAAAGCGGTCATCATCTTCGCTTATTCGGTGCTTACATAGAGATTAGAAATTCTCAGAAATCTATTGTTTTACCTTTGTGATCATGAGTATATCCACCATCCCTACACCGATTAAACTTACTTCCTTTTTTATTATTAAAAGTTACGATAGGTTTTCTGCAGGAACGGTAGAAAAGCCATCATAATGTCATTTAACATAATAAGTTAGTGAGAATATAAATTGATACCATCACAACTGGCGAGCTGCGCGGAAAACATATTCGTTTTAAATGTAGGTACGTAAATAACCCTTTTTTGCATTAAATGACAATCATTTCTCTACCTAGAATCTCATAAGAAGCCTGAGAAACAGAAGCTACTTTGTGGTCATGCTTTTCTTAGAAGGAACCAATTGAAAAAAAAAAAAATAGTCCAAATCAAGCGACTGTAATCTTCCATTTTAAACAGATCTAAAACATAGAACAATAGAAGAACTAATCACAAAGCATCTTTCATGAGCTTGTAGATACGGATTTTATTTTAAAGTGGTTAAGCCTTTGAACGCCTCATGAGACTTCCCTTTAATCGTAGGTGCCATTGTTGGTATGTTTCAATGCAATGCTGAGTAGTTCGACGTGTGTGCATGTGATCAATGCTGCCTCGTGTTTGTTTATCTTCCTCCAGCAATTTTTGTACCATTACTAATGACCATGACGATTCTTATCAGTAAATTTTTCCCATTTTAAAAAATTTATTTACATCTGTCAACGCAGGAACATGCATAAAAGTAATATTTATCTATTTACATGTTCCTTGACGTTTTTGCTCAAGAACTAATGAGTAGCGTTCTTTCATGTACCCACTAGAGTATCTAAATGTTTTTCGATGAGTATATAACAAGGACCTGTTCTTAGTAAAGCACATTTGTCTCAGGGCAACTGATTCTCAAAGTGTGCAGAACAAGACATTTCCTGGATTGTGGGAACACAAGATGTTGGTAACACAAGTGACTGCTTCATCGCTGTACTAAGAAGAGCACGGCATCATGGAGAAGTATGCTTGCAATCATTAAGGTTGAATAGAGAGGAAAAAGTAACAAAAAAGGAAGAAAAGAGAGCATCGCTTTTTTTTTCTTTCGGGCGGGTCTCACGGATTGTTTGTTTGTTTTAATGCTAATTTTCGCCTTGATCTAATAGTGCATGCCATGTTGCTCAAAACTGATGCCCCTTTTCTAAATAAATTGTCGTATAAACCAAAAGCATTCATCTCCGTTTTTAGATTTACGCTTATTTTTCTTGCATCGGAAACGACACAAAGGGAAATTCTAATTGTAGTGCAAAAACCGAGAAACCGAATATTGATCACCAGTGAGGTTCCCGGATACATTCAGGAAAGTGCATGTTTATTGTAAACTTCACTTATACTTGTATCAAGTAAGAAAATAAAGAAATAGATGCAGCCAGATTCCTACTTTGAATCAACTAATATTTCTGCACCAATTATGGTTGTTTATAGGTAGTTTCTTTTTGCTATTGCAAATCATATTTACTAGACCAGTAGTACGAACGCCCAACCTGACGTAGCATCAGATCGTGATGTAAACTAATGTTTCCTGGCTCATCACGTGTAGCAACATCTTCAACTGTCCTCTTCTTGATATAGAATATGATCTTCTTTAGACCGGTCATTAAGGTTTACCGTTCGCGTATGACCTTATTTTCTCTTAAATTTACTGTAATCACTATCCAATTTTGAAACGGAAAGGCGTATGTTCACTGGCGTTCTTGTAGTAAACTATTTAGATATGTTTCACAGCGCTGATCAGGTCTAAAACAGCAACAAAGGCACACAATGCACCTTGAGTTGTATCTCATTTTACGAAGTTTCTGGTTAGCTATCATGATGTAGATTTTGAATAGATAATGTTTCTTCGCGAGAGCGCCTCTTCGTTGGACACAGTCCCTAGTTACTTTCCTTTCCTTCAGACAACAGTAGTTTCAGGGCTCTGATCCTGTGACGAGCCGATACCTGTACGGCCGTTTAGTAAGCTATACTTTGCCGGAATTCTTACAAAAAAGTCGAAGGCTGCGTCAATGTCGCAGATGCATAAAGAAAATAAAGTTCGCTTACTTACGAACACAGGTTGTATTGAAAACTTTTCCAGCAGGCGTACTTTGTGCTTCTCAATACTTATTTTTAAGAGCTTTTTTTTTTTTTTTTTTTTTTTTTTTTTGCATTGCAGGGACAAGTTACTTTCTAATTTGTACTCCTTATACTTGAAAAATTCCTTTTTTTGGAGACTCATTCCAACGTTTTTTTTTATGTCTGGCTATTGGTTTATGTGTAGTTATGCAATTCTGCAAAGAAAAAATTCTCGGTTCTGCTAATGTAATGCAGTATTTCATAATAACTTTACGTAGGTTTATTGGAAAGGTTAATAACCGTATCTCAAAAAAAAAAAAAGAAAAAGAAAAAGAAAATAGATGCGTAATGACAGTTGATTATTCATGGGCTTTTGGGGAGAATGAAATGTATCGTGGGTAATAAGTGTTTGTGTGTGTGGACAAAGAGAAAAAGAAAGAAAGAAAAGGTCTATATACAGTTAGTGAACATATGTGCGGAGAAACGAAAGGTTAAGCATGGCTGACAGCGGCACTAAGGGACACTGAATGATCTTGTTTGAGGGGCTGATAAACAGTGTGATGCGGATCGGAGATGGCGTGAAGAAAGGCTTCGAGCTGAGTGGTGGCGGCATCCAGGGGGAGGAGGCTGGTAGTCATGGAAGCTGCGGTAGCAGCGGCAGACATCCGGCGATGGTGACGAAGAAGGCCGTGGGCGGATGATGACAGGGAACGTGCTGGGTAGCGTTCCACCAAAGTTGCATCGCGTTCCAGAGCGAGGTAGATGGTGGTACCAAGACCATCGGCAGAGACACAATCAAGGTGACCTCCCCAGTGGGACGCTAGTTGTTTAGCCATTCTCCAACCACTGAAACATTCCCATTCAAGGTTGTCGGGGTCACCATCGACGTGAATGGTTTTTGACCGAGTACGGCTGAGCACGCCAGCTGCCGACGGCAGCCCCATCGGGTCACGAGGTACATTGGGCACAAGATCACGCGGCGACAGCGGCGCCGGACTTTCTAGCCGGAAGCCAACACTGGTAGACCCACCAAACACCTGGAGCACTAGCTGCTCCGGGGTTTTGTCAAAAACGCGGAGTTGGCGCTGAAACCAGTTCTGCTGGCGTTGCCTGTCTTGATTCTGGATTATTTGCGCGCGGAGTGCGAGGATCATTGATTCGTACAAAATGCGATGCAGGACTCCAGGTGCATATGTGATCTCCAGGTCTCTACTCTTGTTTTGGCGGTTTATAACTATCTCTGGCACTTGTCCGAGACCGGCGCAAGCTTCGCGAGCATCGTTTGCAGCGATCTCGGCAATTTCTGCAGGGCATACCGATTGCACACGTTGGTGGATATCGTCAGAGGTCCATGAAAGATGCTGGCCTAGAGATTACAATGTGTCAGCATTTTTTAGAATGTGCCAAGAAAAAAGAACCCCCATAGGGGATTCAGGCAATTTTTATCCTTTTTTTACCTGCTAGTATATGGATACCAATGCCGATGTTATTGATATTTTCCATTAAGGCAGCTGATGAAGGTGTTGGAGAAGATAAAAGTGCGTATCGAAGACGCACAAGACTAGCCGATTGTCGATTCCGTAGGCGGCGAAGTACATCGCTAAACGCGCGTTGAGAGGTCGCACGAAGTGAAGGATGTAATAACGTGCAGATATCGTGAAGGTATTGATGGGCTACATGTCGTATAATAGGTGTCTGAAGCGATTCAGGTGTCAGTGTCGATAGCAGACGAAGCAGATGTGTGCAGCGGACTGGTAGCTCTGAGCACAGGAATGAAGGTGCTGCTGCTGCGGGTAGAGCCGTAGTGGCACTGTGAAATTGAACAAATATGAGATAAGCTTTTCGTTTCCATCACTGTGATGTCAATATTTCTACCTCGACGCATGTGAAAGATGAGAAAGCTAATGTACAAACTGTCAATAACAGATACTAGATAAAGAACGGATATGTTCATACCGAGATTCTAGTCTCCTGTGATGCCCATAGGTTTGCTAGGATACGACGTGGAAGTGCGTTTAAAATTTGTGACTGAAGCATAGCTATATGTGATAGGAATAAGAAAGAGAAAGAGAAAGAGAAAGAGAACCAAACAATGCGTGTTTCCCTTATATCGAGATGAAATTTCTTTAGGTTCTATTTATTCGCCCCTTGCATTGCTACACCATGTCACCCCAAAATACGCAAGTGTACACATTAGAAACAATTATGATGAAATCACAAGTGGGCCAGGAAAAAAAAATTTCGATCGTGTCACTATGACCTACCTAAGCTTTTCTTTTTTTTACCACCATTTGCCCAGTAAACAGTGTTGCTCTTAAACTTCTCCTTAAGTCGTTACACATGTCATAAGAGAAAAAGGCGACAGATACCATAAGAGTCCTTACAATAGAATAATTCACACGGACCGCAATTTACTTTGCTATATGCATACCCAGAAAACTCCATTGACTATAAGAAGCAAAAACGGAGATCCCTTTTTCTATTCCCTTTGTTGTGTTCCCCCCGGTCTAAATAACGTTAATTGCCGAAATAGAATGGTTGTACACACATACATACCGTTGCTGTGTGTGTGTCAGATTATTGTCACAGACTCACCAGGGCGTCCCACACCTTTTTTTCGTCTAGTTTCTTTCAAAGTAGAGAGATCATAAGGTTTGCGCTAAAAACCTTGTTTCTTTCTTTCTTTTTCTTTTTTTACTTGACGGTCGAATACTTCGAACATCAACATTACACACCATTCGTCATGGTTCCTATCTTGGAAATCTTGCTAACGATTTGCCGTCTTACTTCCCTATACCGTTCTATTTGTGGGAGTATGACTGATTTTGGCTTAGTTTTTCTTTTTCGGTCATGCTATGTACATACGCGAACGTATGTAACTGTTGCATCGTTTTCAGGTAGTTTACTTTTTTGCGTTTCCAGTTTAATGATTACACGAGCACGGATCTATGGGCGATCAAATCTTTTTTTTTTTTTTTTCATTATGACCTCTAATGGTTAAATGGCTTCTAATGGTAAGCTAGTTTACTGACTAAAAGTGGGTTTGCATCACCATAGATAAGGTTAATTTCGTGTTCCAGGGAAAAAAAAATGGAACACAGCTCTTAAAAGTTTAGGACGTTGTAAAAGAATAGACCCCTTATTAATAATAAGAAAATTTTCGTACACACCTTTTTTTGTTTTACTACCCTTCGTCAACGTGATGGGAATAACGCAATTGTTTTGTATATTTTGTCAAGACGGGATAACGGCGGGACAAACTTTAACCAACATTGGTCACACGTGTATGGATCATCGTACGTTTTCTTCTTTTTCTTTCTAGTAGAATATTTGCTCCGACTTGGCATTCCCAACAGCGCAAAAACGCAGATTAGCATAAACCTTTTTTTTTTTTTTTTTTGTTTGTTTGGAGCTCAAAATGAAAAGCTAACTTGACAGTCAAGTTTGTTAGGTATGCGAGAGGAGGTAAAAAAAAAAGCATTAAAACGACAAAACTATCGAGGGTGTGTTTAAATGTGGATGGCTGTGCAGGGTGTTGAGCTGGAGAGATGGTACATACAAAAAGGGAGAATGGAAGGGTGGACAAGGTGAGAAAAGGGAGGAACTAGAACCGGATGACACTGGTGGAACCATTCCCCCCTGCTACCATACTGTGCTGCGCCTGGTGAACTGGTGGCGGCATGCCAACCATAGAACTGTGATGGAATTGATGAGATGATGATGGTGATGATGTGGAGATGGCAGCAGCGGAGGCTGCTGTGTTGCTGACAGTGTTTGTCACAGGGCTACTTGTCATTACGCCACTGGGACCGGTGGCAAATGGTTGGGGATACATCGCTTGTCCGATACTATTCACCGGTGCAACCGGACCTGGTGCTACGGCTCGCATCGTCATGGGAGCGATAGGTTTCTGAATTGTCGCAGGATGGAACCCGTTTGCTTGCGCAATGGGACAGTCCTTATGCGCCATTAATAGCGTCTTTAAATTGACAATTTCTTCTCTTAATGATTCAGCTTGGATTTGCAATCGTTCATTGTCGTTCGTCAAAAACTCCACCTTCGATTGAAGGTTATTGAGCCACTGTTTCTTTCGCTGTCGACATTTCAAAGCGGCTATAAAGAATAATCCATATATTCAAGATTAATTATGTTTTTCTTTCTTTTTTTTTCTTTGCTCCCTGCTGGTTCTTCGAAGGATTTTGTTCTTACCTATCCGATTCCGTTCCAAGAAGTTTTTTCGTTTTTCTTCATCTTCTGGTGCTTTATCTTTTGTGCTTTTTCTCTTTTTGTTATTGGCATTGCTCTCCTTTGCTTCTTCTTCTTCATCATTATACGTCGTTGTCTTTCGTATGGTATTTCTTCGCGTGCCGACACTACTATCCTCTGATACTGACTTTGAAGGTGATGGTTGCCGTTGATCCATCTGCATGTACATCTCAGGGTTTTGCCGATCCACTTCTACTTTGACGGCTGGTTGCTGCTGTGTGACAAAGACGTTGGGTGCATGATACTGAATAGTTGACGCACCTGTGGAAGAATTATTTGAGTTTTAGGATCTCATCGTGTTTCAGATCTCTCCCTTTTCCTCCCTCCTGCTCTGTTTTTTTTTCTTTTTCTTTACCCGAAGTTGCTTTCAGCGATTGTTGATGCGCAAAAGTGTTGGCCACAGCTTGTTGAGCTATTTTTGTATTGACAAAATCATATTTGCGAAATTCTTCAGGATTGGCTGGTCCCTGTAACATAGACGGTGATAGTGGGCCGGTTCGAAGAGTATCCCAAGCAAACTGGTTTTCAACATCTTTTGGAAGGATTCCAGTGCCGAGAAGAGGTATTGCAGGGCTCGTGATCGATGCAACCGGCGGCAAGATCGGCTTGTTGGTGGTTTCTGACGGGCTGTTTCGTTTTTCCTTTGCATCGTTCCCACCAGTGACAGCTGCAGCAGCCCCAGAAAAGCTCTGCTCGAACGGATTTGGTTCCTGATCTAATTTTGAGCTTGAATTCAATGGCAATACAGCCATAGGTGGGCTATTAGAGATCCGTGAGCGTAGAGGTGCGGGCTGTGCTACTGCGCAAAAAAGTGGGTTGAGTATTTCGCAACATAAATGTAAGGGGTATGGGGTCGTACCATGCGGGGATACACTGGAACTTGGTTCAAGTTCGGCTTCGGTCATATTTCTCGATAGTTGATCAGTTTTTCACTCAGGTGACACTCTGGAGAGAGTTGAGAAAAGTAAGGTAATTAGTTGACCAATATATCTACAACAAAGACAGTGCCTTAGCCCAGTATCCTACTTATCTACGAGTTTTAGTTTCTGATTCAACTTACACAAAACAATAGTCTCTTGCAAAGAAATCTGCTTTATGCCATGAATCAGTTGTAATTTTGATTGTCATTCATTGTCAAGTTTTACCTCGAGCAATTAAATGATTTGGGCACTTCTGTGAAAAGAAAGGAAAAGAAAGCAAACGGAGACTGAAAATGATTACGTAGGAGAAGCCCAATCATTACATCATGGATTTCCAACTTGGGAAGCGATGTTCCCGCCACGTGGCGAGTGCATTTCGCATCTGTTGTCAGAGACAAAAACGATTATTTTATGCTGCGATATTTCCTTTTCGCACATAATAATATGCTAAAAACATTGAGTTTATAATTCCTCCATTCCTTGTCTTTACCTGTTGGGATAGTTTGTATGCTACACCGTCGGAATATGAAATTACATACGTACGAAATTTACACTTTGCAGTAGTAGCAAGAAATAAAAAAGAAAATTTGGTGTATATATCGAAAGATCCAAAAGTGTGTTTTTATTTGTCATCCTTCTTCTTCGCTTCCTTCTTCTTCTTCTTTTATTTTTATTTTTTGTGTGTGTTGTGTGCATACAGTCCCCGTTATTAGGATACGCCATCACTTATTGCTCAATCAATACGTGTCCTTTGTATTATGGAGATTCTTCAGGGGTGTGTAATAAACACCCAATCATTTTGAAGCGTTGTAGAATCAGTTTACGGAGCCGTATTGACCCACAAACGTCTCTTCCAATTGTTGGGAGCATGATTGTGAACGATCATGATGGAGACGCAAAAAATCAAGCTCTTACACCTTACAAAATCGTACCGTAGTCTCCACCGATAGCCTTTTACCAAAACAAAAAAAAGCGTAAAGTTCTTTTCCTGAATAGTGTTTTAATTTGGAAAAGAAAAGCTATAGTAACACATGATCAGCTTCAATTTATCTGTAAGTAGGGATTCCTTGCATTTCCTTGGCACCTCATTATGCAGGATGAACTGTGCATTTCCACCAATATAATCACATAGTCTTTAGTTCTCCCTTCCTGATCAGTCCAGTTTCATAGGAACAGTAGAGTGCATAGCCTTTTTTTTTTCTTTTTTTTTCTTTTTTTTTCTTTTTTTTTTTTCTTCTGGACGCGGCTATACCTTCATTAGCAAATGCCACATTGATATGATAAGCAGTATTAAACAAAGTAAGGTGCTCTTTCGCAGGATAGTAGTCTTGGCGTAATAATGAAACTTCTATAGCTCTCATCATAAATCGTTACCGTAGATTTCTCACCAACCACTTACTTGCTACGCGCTTCTTAGATGGCTGCCGGATTTTTGCCGATTCGTCGACTAGCTTTAGTAAGTGTGGTCAGTACTGTCATTTGCTCATCATCTGGACTATCCTTAACTATTAGAGGTCTACCAGAACAAATTACCCCTGCTCATTGTAGAAGTACATACCTAATCACACTGCTTCCTGTGATATCTTAAATAGGAAATCACTTTCTGTTGGGATCTCTGTCCTCATGTTCCCTGATTTTCACAATAACCGCGCTGTGATACCCACATAGCATGTAACACCTGATTTACTATGTCATTGTGGTGATCCCTTCTTTCATTCTTTCGGATGTCAAACCAGATTACTGCCTTTGATAGCTCGTAGTAAAAGTCGCAATCTGAAGGTTTTCTCGCTTTTTGATCAATTGTTATTTATGTAATCTCAAAATGCATTGCAGGATAGAAACAAGATAAAAAAAAGCTGGACAAAAAAACATTATGTATAGTCAATATGATAATAACATACGTAAAGAGATGGGGTAATGTGTGCAAATAACGCAATCCTGAACGATAAACAGCTGCTTACGTCCTATTCTGCTCTTTCGTCCTGAACGGCTCTGTTTCTATATCATTTGCTGTTTTCTTTCCAACGCTGTCCGCAGGATTCTTAACTTCCTGTTTCAGAGGAATTGCTGTCACATGCATATCCTCAAATTTATCTGTGAACGTGGTCCACTGTGTATCATCAAACTTGTCGTCACCACTAGCAAAATCACCAAAAGGATCATCATCATCATCCCGAACTTCGGTCGATTTCGATTCCTGACAGACATCGGGCCTTCCTATATCAACAGAGTCCGCCAGATCATCGTAATCGTTGACATCTCCCGAATCCTCCTCCTCCTCCTCCTCCTCCTCCTCCTCCTCCTCTTCTTCTTCTTCTTCTTCTTCTTCTTCTTCTTCTTCTTCTTTACGGACATGGCTCTCAGTCCGGTGGAGTATATTTGTGTTTGAAAACTGCGAAAAACCTCTAGTCCATTCTACCGCTTCTTTGTTTTCATCCTGTAAAATAATTTATCAATATCTCGTGCAGTCTCTACAGTTACTTTCCTCTTCATCGTCATCGCTTCCATATTCTTCGTCATTAGCGCCGTGCCAAGTGGACATGTGACCAGCGTTTCCGTTGTGGTTAGTCATACCAAAACTGCCTCCATAATTGTAGTCGTGGTTATACATATCACGTCCACTATGTACTTATTAATATTAAGTTTTGAATCTTATAAGAGTACCTGATCCAGTTATCACCTTCTTCTTCTTCTTCGTCTTCATCTATACTATTTTCAGCACCACGCCTGGCCAAATATTGAGAGTACTGTTGCATTCAACATCAATATTATATAGTGTATTACACTTGACTTACTTGTGATGCAGCAGTATCATCCAGTCCATCTTCGTTGTCATCCTCGTCGCTCATCTCTGCCTCTATTCCATCGCTTGGTCTGGTGCCTCCTAATGGAAGGCGATCTCGTTCCTTGGTTTCCTTGAGCTCATTGTTACAGTACCCGTTCCAACTTTCTAAATCAACGTCGGTTTTAATTTCAGATACGATTGCTTCTGGGTATCCTTCAAGCAGTTTAATAATTTCATCCGCGATGAAAGTAAGATGGCCCATAAAACCTAATCTCATGCCTTTTGGTTTTGCACTATGATTATCCCTCAGTTCACGAGTCGCATACTGAATTAATTGCTTACCATTCATCATCATTCATTTTCTGTATCTGCACCATTTTATCAGTTAAACGTCCATCCTTGAAAATCGAAATGGCTAAATTGCGATTATATCCTTTATCCATACGACCATTGAAAACTTGGTGAAGCATATCGTATATCACGTAATGTAAAAAGTTGTTCCATGGGAAACCAAAAAATAAATCCTAACAGCTCATAAGAACGCCTTATACGTACCATAGTCTACTTACAATACATGTGGGAATCACCTTGAACTGTACAAATTTGACTTTCAAATAGTCACCAATGGGTAAATTTAGCTCATGTTCCGTGATATTGGTATCATTCTTTTTCATGGAAGAGTCTATCTGGCTATCTTGCCTAGAAAGTACCAAAGCTGACGTGCATTCATCCTCCTGTTTCAGGCTGGACTGGCTTGCATCAGGAGAGCCCTGTTTATCGGTTGTTGTAGTGTTACTCAACGTTGTCTCCGTTATGCTTGCATGTGAATCCGCAGGAAGGCATTTTCCGTTATAGTCATCTTCCTCTTTCTTCGCTGTTTCTTGTACAACTGTCTGATCGCTGGGTGCCAAGTTCAAATTAGACATATTGGAACAATGTAGAAGCTCGGCAAAAAGTTCACAGATCTTTAGGCGCTCAAATCCTAATGGTGTTTGCTCTCCAACAGTTGTGCGAGTCGGTCCATTCTAGTACAAACATTAAATACTTTAACAAAGTGTTTAGATAAATTTACCACAGATTTAGGCTTGATAAGAAGATGATTAAAGTCACCAACGCGATCTGCTAGCACCTTTAACATATCAGCCAATGATACTGATGGATGGCGAGCAATGGTATTAGCCTGATATCCGTAGACGCCGTTCAGTACGGGATCACTATCCATATCACTGAAACGTTATAAGTAGTGTATCATATGTAGTATATAAATACCTATTATTGTGCCGAATGAGATCAATTATAATTGTCACTCCGTTGATTAAAGTCGATGTTGAATTAGGAGCATCCGGATCCAGCATAAAGTTAACTAGCTTTTGCATCACTTTCTCACTAAAACTCCAGTAAGAAAACGTCTACTTATTCATTTGTCCCAAAACTCACCTCTTTAACTGAGTAATTAAATCGTTAACCCCTATACTTGGTGACTCGACCAGACTGGTCTGTGACATGCGTATGATCTCGCAAATGCATTGTTGAGCAATTGAGTGCTCCTATGGAACAATGCGTCAAGTAATCTCTTGTGTCACAGAAAATAGGATACCTCGCTATCCAGATAGGGGTCGAGCCTATCCACAAGATCATCCAATAAGCCGCGGTCGCTTAGCCACTGCCAATGCATCGTTCAATCTCAATATATCCGTTTCAGTAATCCCTTACCTGAACAAGCCCTTTACCTTCCGGAATTTCTTCCAGACGAACCAATGTTAAAAGCAGATCCATAATTGCAGTTGTTTGCAGATGTGCAAGAATTTTGGTCAAATTCTCAGGCTTCGATCTTATAAACTCAACCATCTAGCGGAGTTTCTTAGCATAAAACACAACAAGCAACACGGTCCCCAGCCTGAAGTATTTACCTCTGCCGTCTGTTTTGTCAGGAAAACGCTAACCACCTTGCAAAAATAAGAAGCTTGAAGCGAGTCAATGCCGATATTTTCTGTTGTTTGTATCACAAGGTCTGTCACTCTGCGCCGTGGGATTGCTGGATGATCAAGAAAACTCCAAAACGTTTCGAGAAGATCTTTATGCTCCAACACAATCGCCTCCACGATTTGTGATATTTCACAGGAGATAATTTCACAGGCAAGAAACGGGTACCTAAAGATGAGAAATGATATATATCCACAATATAAGGTTTATCCACGCACTTAAACCGTTGTCCATCATCCAAATCAGTAGCAGTGATGAAGCCGAGAAGCTTGCGTAGGTTGTCGTATTTGCATATGCTGAAGGAAAGATAAAAGACACAGGTCAAGGACAATAGGTCTGGTAACAAATTTTAAGGTTGTACACGTATATGCGAGCCTAGCAAGAAAAAGCCTATCCACCACTACCAATATTTACAAAGGCTGCTGGAACTATTTCTTTGTAGGCATAAAGAAAAGGATACTATTCAACGAGCTTTTGATTGTGAGACTTGACTTCTTGAAGAAGATCTTCTTCTTCTAGAATCTCTTCAAGCTCTATGTCCTCACGATCCAATAATGTGTCTATCGCCGATGGATTATGGAAGCCGAATCGCCAAAACATGATGCAGATGAACTAGACTAGAAGGATAGAAGGGTGGACATGGTGAACGATTTACTTGGATTTTGCGGAGTAATTTGCGCCAATCAAAATCCAGTTTAATCTGGCGCGACTAAAGTGGTTGACGAAGGCATCGAAGTCTCCTAAGGTCAAGGCTTTATCATTTGGCGACCGAATCCTATTTTCTAATCAAGTAGATTAATACATTTGAATTTTTTTTGGCACTGTAGCAGTTAATGAAAGGAACTTTGATGCCGGTGCTGCAAAGCCCAAGCCGTACCGTGTTAATTTGGCTGACTTCTAACGAGCTACAAATGTATCTAGATTTGGTGTTCCTGTATAATTTATAGTAGGCCTCAGTGTCACAGTCGGCAGTGTTTTCAGAGGAATTCCGGTTTCCATGATGCTTGCCCTTGAAATAGAATGCCTAAGTTTGACTGTGATTTGTGGACAGAATAAAGGTGGATGCTAACGCAACTGTTACATCCTCTTGTTTATCACAGCTGTTACTGTTAATAAAGTAACGACTCTGGCATTCTCAAGCTCCGTTATATGAACTAAGAATACAGACTAGTTTGTACGTAACTGGAGTGACAAGCAGTATAGCGTTCTTTGCCTTGAGAATACCTATACGTGACATTTGGACTGGTATCGTTCAGAGTCCATATGTACAGAAAAGCTCTTCTCATTCTTAAAGTAGTGCTTTCAAACAGTAGTAATACGAGATAAGAAGCGTTGTAACCTGTCAGAGAAGCTTGTGGCTTCTCAGAAAATTTTAGCAGTGTGTCGCATGAGGATGTCAATCATCCGATGTTCAGCCCTTGGCTTTTCCTCTAGATGTTATATTTAGACTCTTCCAGGAAATCTTATCAAGGCCAGTTTTCCGTCCTTAGTGACTTTGATTAGCTTATCATTTGGAAGGCTGAAGTTACTAGCATGCGTAGAACGTTTAGACAGGATGAAGGCAATGACTATTTAAATGGCCTATGGTAATTATACTCAAAAGCGTTTAAGGCTGATGATTCCAAATATAGTCACCCCAATACTGATAAGCTTAATATCATCATTTAGAAGTCTTCCGATGATGGTTAATTGCAGTACGGAACGGCGAACTTCGGTAGAGTACTTGAATCGGCAACACAAACTTTATCTATTTCATCTTTTCTCCCATCTTACATGTAATAAACACCAGTAGTTCGTTTTGTGAAGCAGAGGATACAAGAGTTTGACAATAGTAAGACAGAACCTGCAAATTTCTTATAAGATATAACTACTATTACAACAGCAGCAACCGTGAACGGTTCAAGCGGAATACTAGATTCTCTCCCAAGATCTTTCAACAAACGATACCTGAGTGACATTTCCAGCAATGTAAAAAGGAAAAAGAACTCTAAAATTTAACTATATATGTAATAGACTTATGAGGAGGGAATGAGGAGATATAAAAGTCATGTCAAACTTAAAGGGAAGATAAAAAAGCACTGACCACGTCTTCGCAGAGAGCAGACACTCATCAGCAAAGGTGGATTTATCAGTATAGTCTTCTGCTCACTTTATTGTTTGAAAGCCATCCACACTTTATCCTCAAGAAATACACACAAGCTATACCGATAGATTCAGCTAGATAACATACCGAGAGGAAGAGGAGCTCTAGCTATAAGACGCGCGAGGAACATTTAGTTCTATAAAAAGTAAACAAATAATGTAGTTTTCAGAGGAAAGCCTTAAAAAGCTTTCATAAGATACAGTGAAAAGGGATTTTCGCCGCTATAATAAATTATTCTAGATGGAAGCAATAAGGAAATAAGAAAGCGGGCGCTATGGTTTGGGAGACAAACAAAAGTTAAATTATCAATGCTGCACAAAGCAATCGAAATGTTAGGCTATATAATGCTAACTCCATAAAATTTTACGACAGGAAGTGAATTGGGTGAAGAACCTGTTTGTCATGGATATCCCAGACCACGTAGAAGAGGGTTTAAAATGAGAGAGCAAGATAATGTCATCGCCATCATAACGGCAATGCGTAAGCATCAGTCTATTTTTATTTGTAGATATGAATCTATGACATACATTAGCAAGACAACCACGATAAAACCCCATGGAGTTTGGTGCTTGCTAAACAATTAAATGATAATGAATGATTTAAAGCATAACCTTTCTAATCATCCAGTAACGTGGATCGATCAAGCAAACAGACCGTACAGACGTAAAAACGTACAGAAAAATTATTTTTATGCATAATGGGACGAATATCTTTGCTACTCATTTATCATTAATCCTATGACTATTTCTATCTGAAGCATGGTACATATACATATTGGAATTGAATGAGCTTTGCTATGGAACCCTTTTTCATATCGTAAAATTGAATTATATTACTGTTTATTGCATGGCTGTCTAAAACGTTTTGCGGGAGATGTATATCATTTCTGCATTGATTCTAAATTGACTTTGAGTTGGAAGTGGCACTTTTTTGCGTCGAATTAAATTAGGTCTGTATAACATGGGGTTGTTCCATGAACTAGTCCATTGTCTTTCAAGGTAACGTAATGCTGCATCACTTCTAGTTGTCTGCAATGATAGTTTGGCCACTGATAGGAAGGCAGGATATTCACCTCCACGCCGGTCCCACTAGCCCTAAATGCGTAATTATATCTCAAGTAAGTAATTTGACATACAAGTATTGTTCCATTTATTACCCACGGGTGAAGTTTTATGTCGCTCAAATAATTTTGCTGCCATGGGAGCCAAGATGATGTAAGCAAGATTTATTATAATGTGAGAAAAAAAAAAACTCAATAAACAGCAACAACTGCTGAGCGACTATATGCATAAGTCTGCATTGCTAGTAATTTCCATTTTTATCATGTATAACAAGCCATTACCAAAAGCATCACAAGAAGTTCGTGACCAAATCAACTACTTAAACAAACGTGACACCGGAGTTACCATGCAGTAGTCTTCATACTTCCAACTTGAGCTACAAATCACAACAAACAACAACAAACAATCTGATGTTGATTTTGACTAAGCCAGAATACATAAGCATATACATTGCGTATATACTGTTTACTGAATCAATTTTTACGCTAGTCTAGACAAATTCTGCGTCCATGAAGTGCCAAGTTTGCGGTAAGGAAGAAATTAATATGCGCCATCAGTTAAACCGTAAGCGTACTTGAAATTGGCCCTCAGAGGACACAAGATTTGTTCAAAGTAGCATAAAAATTCATTCATGGTTAATATCTCTTGTACTTGAATGTTTCTTACTTAACCCCCGAAGGGCATTCCCACGCATTTGTGAGGGCCTCGTCCGCACCTTGACTGTGGGGCGGGCAGGAGAGTAATGGCAGAAGCCATTTTGTTGTTGACGACAGTGAAGGCCTAAACAATATATCGACAGACATGAGTTATCTTTTGTTTATAGTCAATCCCAGTACGTACCGGGGGGTTTTTTTTTTGGCTGGAACATCATCTTATCTAAAAACACGATGGACCAAATCCACGTTCCAGGCTCATTCTAATACATGCAAAAAATTGTTACTTCCAACGTAAAGTACGTTTAGAGCCAACGCAGAAATGATATGCATCGTCCCGCAAAACGTTTTAACCAACCGCGTAAAGACGTTGATGCCTATGCGTAAATAAATAGGAAAGACACTATATTTACTTGTTAGGTATAGTCTGAAAAGGAGTAGAAAGCTGTCACTAAAATTTGTGGCCTGTGTATGCAACTTGAGAATTTTTACATTTCATATATCTAAAGTGACACCTATACAACGTCTTTGAGATCTTCAGGCGATAAGCACAAACTGATATATCGCAAACCAAGTAATTCGCGAGAGTGGCTTAAACATATTGATAGCAACTCCTTACGGAACGTAGTAAGTAGTATACTGGGGCTCCCACTGGGAGAGTTACAGAAGGATTACAGGTACCGATTTCGACAGGGTGAGAAGGTTTGACATATTCCATGGAGTCGTCGGTCGGTTAAAAGGGGATCATTAGGAGTGTCAAATCTTTATGCGGTCCAATGGGCGATAAGATGATTTACACCTCAGTTGTACCAATCCCAACAAGATTTTCTTGAAGTGCCAAAGTTCCTATTGTCCGTCCTGCAGGTGGTCGGAGATGAGAGTTGATGGATGAAATAGGAGACGAATCTAGTATAGCAAAGTATGAAAGCAAATGCACACAGAAGGTACGTATCTCTATACAATATGTTCTGATTTTTTTTTGAAGAGAATATCACCTTGTTTCCTGGTCCGACTCAGAGAAGAGTATGAATGTGTCATTTTGTATAATATAACGTACTTCCTAATAACCGCCTAAGACTTGAAAGATATTTTATACTTGTCCTAGATAGAGAGTATATTAGTCTGTTTTTTTCCATCGAGACCTTAGAAGTTTGTCTAATTTAAAAATAAACTTGATGGGTACAGCAAATTCCAATGCAATGATCCAACTACGTGTGTCTCGGCATGGATGGATGGTCAATATTTGCAAGAAAGTGCACGTTAGTAACACATCAGCCAATCGACAAATTCCTACACAAATGATTGTGTCTTTGAAGTCTCTGTGGAAGAAATATCCTGAATGCGCAAAGAATAAGGAAGACAGCTTTATAGCAGAGAACCGCGGGTATGAAGTTTTCACATCGTACTTTCAAGAGTATTGGCGCCTGACGACAAGTTTGAGTTTGGGGTGCAGCTTTCTAGTCTCAAATTTTATCAGCATGGAGACTAGCAACTACGCGAAAAAGTGGTACAACTAGTTTAAAACAACATATATTAAGAACAATAGACAGATTGATAGAATGCTGAGCATCTTGATACACAATGTAAGATTCGACTTCAAAATGAAGACTTCCCGTGTCACCACAACCATAGCGCACGTGGGACCTACCGAGCGGGTACTGGATGATAGAATATCTGTATGCACTATCGGATTCTCTAACAAGAAGGTGTAGTGTACAATATCATCCTCCAAGATCTCGTGGTGCACTTGCGCTTGTAGGGACTTCCTTTGGCATCGAGCAGCATACAAGCACATGTTTCTGTTGTACCTTGTCAATCCTTATCTACATATCCCTCTAGGTAAATAGAATATTTTGTTAATTGTGGTATCATATGTTGTGCCTCTCTTGATAGTTTTAGAAATCAAAGAAGGCAAGTTGATGATGACACGTTGTACTTTGATTTACGAAGAACAAAAAAAAAAAAAAAGAAACACTCGTATGAATCTTCCGAAGCACAGTCTGTAGAAACTCGTCTGGCAATGCAACATCACTTTGAGAAGATAGTATATCCTTGGAGAATAGGAGCTACCCTTTCAAACCTGAATTTGTCAACACGCAGATAAATGATCACAACTCCAATTGCGATAACTCTGTGCGAGTCTCATGCTTCAGCATGTGAAATGTATGTTTCAAGCGGAGATATAATTGGGTTGCTGGAAGTGATGAATCGCTCACTTATCAAATCTATTTGGCAGCCTATACTATTTATTTTATACAATTTTTCTTTTTGAACTGCAGCAAAAGGTCAATATAGGAACGGGACAAAATCTAATGCAACGGTAGGTAAAGTAACACAGTAAAGTAACCAAATGACAACGTAAGTATAAAAAAGGGAGATATAACATTAGTAAAATTGGTATAACGCATAATAACGCACGAATATAGTGATACTTACAATAGTAAAGCAAGAGACGTTTAGTGCCTTTATGCGGTAAAGAAATACTGGGCCAGTGACAATGGTAAAAATATCTTCACTGTGTTATCCTTTTTAAACCCTACTGAAGAATGCAGGGAAAGACCACAGTAAATATTTGTAACAAGCAAATCGCCAAAGGCAAAATCATCACACAGCTTATATTAGAGTCTGCTCGTAAAGTAATCCTTGAAGATCTCAGAGACAGGATAGAGCATTCTGTTTCTTTCTTTCCAGTTTTTATCAAGGAAATACAAGTTTTTCGAAATGTACTTTGGACACCAAGAAATCTGTTCGCGATCGTTGCGTTCCACATGTATTCTTAATTATATACTAGCTTGTGTACATTTGGATTATTTGAATTAAATTGTGAAAGAGTAAAACGCGAAATGCAAACAACCATTATAACCTATCCATAAAAGACCTATGATTTACTTATCTATCTTTTAATGGGTTTTTGTACGCTTCAACTCATCTTGTAAATATTTTTCATTATCTCACTTACGATTCTATATGCATCACTTCCTTACCGCTTTCAATTAGGCGCATTGCGTAAAGTATGCGTGAGCATTCGATGTAATCAGGATTTTAGGATCTATGTGTATTGCTCTTTTGTCATATCTGTCTCAAAAGATTTATGAGCTAAAACCTTTTTTCCGACGACAAAAAATGGTTATTTCACGCAATCGATTTTCTTTCTTCTTCTAATCTCCCATTATTTCATCATCTTTTTAGAGATAAGTATCCGGTCTTTGTAAGAAAATGATACAAATTATTGTGTTGTTTATAATTAAGAATGGATAAGCATGAAGATGAATGAGGAATTTCTTCTGTATTTCTCCTCTAATGGCACCTATTTTAAATAGTAACACCTTTGCCCACTATGAAACCTCCGGTAAAATCTTTCATAATCGTATTGAATATTTACAGGCTGGGAAGTGTATAAAAACATTATGCTTCTTCTCTTCTCTTTGTAGATGCATATCCTATGGAATGACCTAAGACAGAGTTTTTCGATAAGTACATATTTATTTATTATCATACAGCAGTATATTTCATTGTATTTCCTTAAACACTTATTCGGATCACAGGATAAGATATGAAGGATCCGGAAAGCTGTGTTCCATTGGCATATTATTACTGCTTTTGATCAGCAGAAAGTAGTACGAATTATTGCCTACCTTCTTGTAGTCCATGTGCACAAAAGCGCATGTATCGGCATAGATAACATGGTTTGATACCTAAATCGAGCGATTATCAATATTAGTATGGCTCTTCACTGATTTCCTGATTCTTTTCATAGGTTCGTTATAGGTCACTCGTATTTCACTAGTCATTCATGAATCAAAAAAGTCATCCCAGTCAATTAAATACTGGTTATCTTGGTAGCGAGAGTCGCCGGTGAAGGGTACATTTATTGTATTTGTAATATGCTGTTTGTCGCTTCATATCCTTTCACGATGAAATGTGGACATTTTATTTATAGTACTGTTTTTCCACAAATGAATGTCGCAGAGGAAAAAAAGAAAATTGTCGTTAGCGAACTACAAAAATGGTTTTTTTTTTCTTGCAATACTTACGACTTTGTCTAAACGTCGCGAGCTTCTGTTGCTCGGATTATTTGCTTTTCTATCTTCACAGATAGTACATGTGGACGTGAGTTTGGTGTATGGCCGGCAAGAATGGACAGCATTGCCAAAGCATGAATGTTTCGACTGGCGTTGATATCTCTTTGCCAAACGCGTGAGCAGTTGTTACAGACTACTACGCCATGCAATTTCGAATCGTCGACCTCTACGTTTTCCATGTCTTGGTGACCACACGTACTACAGACCTGGCTTGTGAATGCCTCTCCAACTTTGACCATGATTAAGCGTCCATGGGACTCGGCCCTTTTCAGTAGCTTTCTGAGAGTCTTAGCTTGTCCATGGGGCTCGCCCCGAAATGTTCTTCTTCCAAAGTTTCCGTCTCCTACACATACAACATTGCAAATTTCTGGATCTGTAGCAGTGAATGGCGCCTTTCTCCATTTGTTTCTAAAACACCAACGGCAATCAATAAACCAAGACACACCTTATGTGTGAACATTAATGGTAATATGACTTACTGCTTTAAAGGTGATAGCTCTTGACTACCCTTTCCACGGTGTCGACGTCTTTTCAGTTTCACAGATCCATCACGGCGAGTTCGTACTTGTATTACTGCTTGGCTAACTTGGCGATGCGCTGGATGATTGTATTTTCGACCTCCATTGATAAAAATATTCACCATTTCCTCATGGACCTTTTGCTTTCCTCTGTAGTTGAGAAAGCGAAGGCGTTGAAAGACCATTCCGTAAAAATTGAGCAAAATGGGAAGTTGGACAAAGTATTGTTGTATGTAATCTTGTATATTTCCAAGGCGGGCCGTTTTTGCCTAACCAAGATTTGATTCAATGTCGACAATACCCGCTTATTTTTTCCATTCACGAATCCTTTTGTTGGTTTTCTTGTAACCTGCCTTTACAAAATATTTTGCGGCAGAGAACTGGAGAACCTGATGGTGGTTGTTGGTTGCAGACGAAGGTTGGTTTAGACTGTGTGGTCGCTGTCGTCCACAGCAACGAAGATTTGGGTTACTCCAGGATCTACGCCCCAGATCTTGCATAAGGGCAAATCTTCACGCGAAATATCTTGTAAATCCAATGACGGGAGGCGGTCTTGGGGTACAACCTTTTTGAATGGGAAGGACACGGCAAAGCCATCGGTTAGGCAGTGGTTTTCAAATTCCCCACGTCTACATTGTCCAATAAACAAAGGTAAGAGCGCAAGATCAAGTCCATTGATTTTTTCTTTGTATCTTACCCTTTGAGTTTCCTCAAATCGAATATTTCGAAGTGCGGATGTGCACGATCTGTGGGCACAGATGTTTTTTGAGGAACCGCAAATCGGCCAAGCCCAAAGTGTCGTAGGACTGTTCCTAGCGTATCGTAATCCAGATGAATGTACTTCAGAGTGAGAGCTGAAACAGGGACTATGGTGAATAAACGAGATTGCGTCCTCACAAGGAATGTAGGTGGGCGAAACGTGCCGTTTGCTAGTTGCTGTTGCGCATCCGAAATGAATGTGCGTACTTGTGCAATGGATACGTCGCCGAACACAGGCGGCAGCCGGATTGGATCGAAATGTATATTTTCGTTGACTATTTTAGTAACGGCTCTTACGAGAGTGGTTCTCTTGCGATAAGATAATCGAGGCCATTCAGGTAAATTGCTGAGGAAGTGTCTTGTCCAAACCGAAGTTGCCTTGTCTTGGACAGTTGGTTCCAGTTGCTGGTCTCCTTCGTTCCAAGATTCCATTTCAGACAGAATTTCAAACATGATTGGCAGGAATAAATGTGGATACTCTGACAGTGTGGCAGTAGTGATTTTAATGTCGTTATCTGAAGTAGGTGTACTGTCGATGTCCATACCCGTGAGGCCCAAAGTTCCAACCGATGATGGTACACTAGAAGGGCCAACAGTGGACGAAACATCCATGGACGAGGCAGCAGTGGACGAAACATTTATAGGCGACGCAGTATCCTGATCTGGCATGGTAAGCCGCTGTCGTTGCAGGCA
>JNEV01001132.1:0-65984 GCA_000697495.1 Saksenaea oblongispora B3353 | reverse complement strand
ACTTGTTGGCCACGAGGAAGCATGCGGGATCTACATATTCAGGTAGCAATGACTGAAGAAATGCAATTACCAACAATGGTTGATTTTCGCAACCAGCTTGAAGACATTTTTGCTGAAAGACTTGGGCATATTCAGCTAGAGATTGGTTAGCTCTTTGCTTCATCTTCAAAACTTCAATTTGCATCATATACTTATTGTTGTGTCTAAACAACTCAATGCTACACAACGGTTCCTAATACGTAAACCACACATCACTCCGCTGAATTCGGTTATCTAGAGGAGTTTTTAGTAAAACTAGTTCCTCGTTCTTTTTAACAAGAATAAAACAGTGCACCGAGTCTCACGAACTTATCAGTTTCGATTTCGTCAGATATAACACTACACTTATGATGCGGTGCATCGAATTTCTTTCGGATCATGTCCTTCACCATTGTCCAACCAAGTTGCTTCTTTCTCAAGGTATTGTTGAACCAGGCGCGTTGGGAGGAGTTCATGCACATTGGCAACAAACATTCCCAGTTGTCTTCAAGGTCGAGGGCATGACCAAGGACTTGTGTTTCAAAGCTGTCGATAAACTGGCTGGCGGAATCGTGAACCGGCTTCTTTTCAGTCCAACGCAGGCCACCCTTCAGCTGCAATGCAGGCAACTTGGAGGGTACGACATGAGAGGGGCTAGACCTTCCTCCCTTCTTGCCTTCTGAAGCGGCAGCCTTCTTTCCCTCAGGCACTTGACCTTCAGGGTAGAATTCAGGCCTACCAGGATACATGTTCTGCATTGTCTCCCGGTATTTCTTGGTACGAGCTACACAATTGTTGAACTCGACCATGAGCCTGTCGCATTCTGCATGCGGCACATCCGACAACAGGGCATTGTCAAAGACCAGCTTGGCATCCAAGGCTTGCTGTTCCAGGTGGGCTACAATTCGAATGGCATCCTGAATGGGGTCGGCACCACGCAACATGTTGGATTGTTGACCAAAGCTGGCCAACGAGTTGTTGTCATAGGCATTGACAACGCTTTCGGTATTGTTGAAAACCATACCAGGGGTCATGTTGTCCATGGAAAAGTTTTCGGTGTTGTTGTTGATCATGTTGTTGACGTTCATGGAATTCACAGTAAAAAAATGAGGTATGATGCAGTTGTATTCGATAATTGGACAGGAAATACTGTGAGACCTTGTTTTATTCTCGAGAGAAAGATATGTCTACCTCTTGATTACAGTAAAAACTATTTACAGGGTACTGGGTTTGAATACCAATCAGGTGACCTAGTTGCAAGATACTATTATACTGGTACTATACGACAGTAACAAGTAATCTTTTAGCAGTAAAAAGAGATGTCTTTATTATTTCGTGCTATTTGCAGTTAAAAAAATGATTTTCAAGATTCAGGGACAGCTGTCAGGGCGATTTTAGCTATCCTGAAAATAAAATAAAAAAAAATATAACAATTTTTCTAACTTCGACTCACCATATCTCCTGCAATAATGCACGTAGGAACCTCAGACCAGTTCCATTCGTAATGTCTTTTTCGTCTCTACTTTTTTTATCTTTTCATATTTGTAATTTGGTGGAACATTTCGCTCTTCCTTACTACGCACCGTGTCAAATCATCAAGCCTTCTTGGCTCAGTTGGCAGAGCGTCTGCCTAGTAAGCAGAAGGTCGCCAGTTCGATTCTGGCAGAAGGCATTTCTTTTGCCAAATTTTTGTTTTTTGGCAAATTTGTTAGCCAATCAGAGCGTCGTATTCAGAAGATCTCGACCAATCAGCGATCGTTCTGCTAAAAAAAAAAAAGGAAAGCAAGCGAAAATAAAGCGTCGTCGTAATCTCGCTGTCTCTTTATACTCTCTGTTCTCGCCGTTGACTTCCAGCTCTGATTTACGGCGACAATAGCTACAGCATTAGAAAAAGATATACGTGCATGGATAACCAGAACGAAAAGAGATCGTCATTCGCTTTGCTTTGTCCCTTTTTTTTTGCTATCTAGGTTATCTTCCGTAGCCATAGATCTCATCAGTCAAAAAAAGAAACACAATAAGAGCGAGGGTCCTCGTGGCATTTTTATTGTTTTCTCGCAGCAATACTTGATAACTAACGCCTGTGGAGAGAGCTGTTCCACGCAAGGATTATATTGCAGATGTACAATAGCTTTCAACATGGGAGAATGCGGGTTAAAGTTATAATTTTCTGGCATAATAGCCAACTACAAGCGTTGTTGACAAGAGAGCATGATCTGTCCAAGATCTATCAACATAGATGACATCGCTGCCTTTGATTTTAGAATGTAAAAAACACGAGGCATAGATGTAATCAATGGTAGACAGAAATCGCTCTCCGCAGTAGCCATAGTTGAAATCGCTGGCGACGATTAAGCGATTAGTGACCTCGGTAGTAAAGTTGAAGGAAGGAGAAGTCAGAATAGTTTGGTAGAAAGACCGTCGTGCTGGCGCGTACAGAACAAGAATAAATAAAAGATCACTGGGAAGAGCAGAGTGAGCGATTTTCGCGAGAATAGCGCAGCCATCAGGGAAAGTACCGAGATGTTCTAGTTGTATTTCAGAAGACATAGAAGCTAAGCCGCAATGCCTGGTCCAAAGAGAACTACGAGAGCAAAACTGGTTCTGGAGAGATCGTTGAACTTCAGGTAAAGCAGCATGTGTTTCCTGTAAAGCAATGAGTTGTGCTGATTGTGAACGTGAAAAACCAATCAATGAAGAGCGAACATACGGTCTGCCAGGTTTTCGCAAACCATTGCAATTGAGAGAGAGTATCTTGATGGAATTCATATTTGTTGCAGAGCAATATGAATAGAAAGAAACGATGCCGTTAATACAGAAAATGTTAAGGACTAGATCTTCCCGGACGATGCGGATATTACAAACATAAGCAGAAGGTCTTGTCATTTTGGCCATGCCTTTTAGTGATGTCAAATTGACGATTAACTACCTCTATATGTGATGCAAGGCAGTATGTAAAGGCATGAAAGTGTATTTTTTTATATCTAAAGTTGATCTGAAAGATATTCCTGAGCAATCGTTCCATAATTGGGATTCTTCTGTTACAACCATTGCATGAACATGTAATTGAAACAAAAACCGTGCTTAAGCTGGATGATTTGCTTTACTCATATACAATGTTACGTGTGGACGTCAATCCACTTCAAATAGCGTTAATAGCTATTCAAAATACAAATACTACGCAAGGACTAAAACAAAATCGAGACAAGCGGGCATAGGCAGATTCAAGTTGATGTCCAAATACATATTGTATGCAACAGAAACATCCTTTCCTTTCAAACAAGTTACGCTACTCATGATAAAAAGGACAGGTACTAAAATGAGCTAAGGTTATCATTATGTAAAATTTTTACTAGCTTTTGAGGTTTACTTTGCGCTTATTTCATAATATTTCGTGCTTCTGAATATTTGCTGTATCGATTAGATGATGATATATGTGTCGGGAATAAGATGCATAATGGTCTGAAAGGTTTCCTCGTTCGCATACTACTCCAAATCTTCTGTCAGATACAATCGCTGGTAAGGCCGTCCATCAATTTCCTATCAATGGCTACCACTTCTGGTTTCAGTGATCTAAACCACTTGAAGCGAGGATGCAACATCTTTTTCGTTCTTTAACTCTGCTCTTCAAAATCATCGCCAATATGCACTTCGATTGATGCCATGTATAGGATAGCTCATGTTCGACGTTTCTATTTTAGCCTGCAAGTCTTCTGATCGAACCATCTTGGCTGAGCGATTAGGCTCTCCATCCCACATTCGGTAAGTGGAATGATGTTGTCCATTTGTATGCATAATTGTCCTTCACGTTCATATCTCTAAAGTCTTCTCCAGGTATTGTTGCATCACCCATGTTCTCTGTAGTACGTTATGCAAAAAATCGGCAACTACCAGTCCTCAAGATAACGCAACAATACCCTTCCGGGGGGGTAAGTTAAAAAAAATCAGTATACATTTCCATTTGCTAACTATGAGTGTATTCTTTATGCTGCTCAGATGAATTTCGTGTCCACTGGAGGACTAAGTTGGTGTAAAATATATTTCCTGCCTGACTTATTCACAAACGACCCATACTTATCTCCGTTTAACGTAAACTTGATTCTTCCATGGACACAGAAATTGTTTGGAGTAATAACCATTATTGTTCATTCTTCCAGCATTTTCGATTGTTTGAAACTGCGACACTGACAGGAGGACTGCTTTGTTTTGCCGTAATGGAAGGCCTACCCCTTTTCCTTGTTTCGTTCGTTCGTTCGTCCGTCTAGGAATCGTCCCAAAAGAAAAAAAAAGTTAATAAAATAAATAAGGAAAAGAACTATGCCAAAGTGTACGCATAAAGGGTGCGAGAAAGAGTTTAATGAGGCAGAAAACGTGGATAATTGTAAGTTACAATTTTTTTTTTCTCCATCGATCATTGTAATTCATGTTACCTGTCTGTATGTAGGTTGCCAATTTCATTCTGGTGCCCCTATCTTTCATGAAGGTAATCGCATTGGGCATCCCATGACTGTAAGCTCATGGCATTAAAGGTTTGAAGGGTTGGTCTTGCTGTAATAAGCGTGTGATCGATTTCGATGAATTCCTTCAACTGCCTGGATGTACTTACGGACGTCATTCCACCGAAAAGCCAGCTACACCTGCACCCAAAGAGAAAGCAGCCGAAACTTCTGCTAGTCGGGTTACAAAGGATGGCGTAGAGGTGTATGGAGAGGTGAAGGAGACAGTCACCAAGCCTGTTGTAGCACCTACTGCGGCTAAGCCTATTGCCAAAGTTGAAACGAAAGAACAACCAAAGGAACCTGAGGTTGAAGAGGAAGACGATGAGAGCATCCCTGTTCCTGCAGGAACTACATGCAAGCGTAGAGGCTGTGGTGTTAGCTACAAGGATGATGCAACATCGCGTGGCGATGGTGCAGACGCCACATGCAGATACCATCCTGGTGCTCCTGTATTCCATGAAGGATCAAAGGGATGGAGCTGCTGTTCACGTAAAGTCCTTGAGTTTGAAGAATTCCTGAAGATCGAAGGATGTAAAGTCGGAAAGCATTTGTTCGTTGGAAGTGCCAAGAACAAGGTATGCTTGTGTGATCCATTACTTCATTCTGGTTTCACAAACCATATATCGTAGAATGCTCAGGAGGAGCTAGTCGACTGTCGCACGGATTGGTACCAGACGCAAACCAGTGTTATTCTGAGTATCTTTGCCAAGAACAAAGAGAGCACCGAAGTTAAATTTGACAGCCAGTCAGTAACGATTGATATCAAGATGAAAGATAACAAGCGATACAAAAAAACACTTGAACTATTCCATGCAAGTGACCTCGAATGTTGGAACATGGAGAAAGACTAATACTATTATAGACAATCGAACCTGAAAGTTCCAAATTCACTGCGCTGTCCACTAAAGTTGAATTAAACATGAAAAAGACAGGCGGCGTTTCTTGGGCGGCATTGGAGCCTACATCCGAAGTAAAGACGTGGACAACATTTGGAGTTACAGGAACCGGCGGTACGGTCGGATCGAAGGAGGTAGCCAATCAAAGTAATTCAAATGAAATTATCTAATTATGTGTTTATTTTATTTAGATGCACTATAATGCTGATTCCCCTCTTCATCTCTCAAACAATTAAGGATAGAATTATCAGTGGTAGAAAAAGAAAAAGTTAATTGTAGATTGTCGGGTGGTTGTGAATAGAGATTTTGTCAATTTTTCTGGTGCGGCACTCAAAAATCTTAAAGCCTTTTTTGGTCTGAAACATAGAAGTTTTTTAAGTCTTTTTAGAGCTGTACTCATCGATACGTGGTCGTGGTTTGAGGGAAACCGTACCAACACTTTCTGTTTTTGTACCTCATACCACAATGAGATCTAATGTAAAAGGTCATAAAACAATCGACATTCGCCTGGATGAAGAGAAATTTTACTTTCCAGGAGAGGTCATCAAAGGTAGAACAGAATTGCCTTTGCAATAAAATCCTCTCATGCAGAAATTAGGCACTGTTACTCTGCATCCAAAAAGTCCAACAAAGACCAATCACATCATACTAAAGTTCATCGGCGAAGTATTACTGTCGCTTAAAGATAAAGAGCTGATACCGTTATTCCAAATGGTCAAGATTATCCCAGTGGTTCTTGGTGATGCAGGAAAAACGCGTGTTTTAGATGCGAAACCACATGAATTTGAATTTCGATTTATAGTACCTGACGATCTTCAATTGCCAAGCAGCATGGAGGTAGGAAAAAAACTGCTTTTTAAACTATTGACTAATGATAAGAAAAATACAGCTCGATAAAAAGAAGGCACGGATACGGTATGCTCTTATAGCCATTCATGATCGGCCTATGGTTCCAGAGTCTTTATGTGCCAAAGCAGAATACACTGTTCCAATTTTGGAATTTCTTGATATCACCACATCTGCATATACTCAATCATGTGAGAAGATATTCAATGTCACGTTACCAAAAGCAAACTATGACGAACGTTGTCAAATACAGGCCTCAATACCTCGCTTTGGATTTACTAGAGGTGATGCTTCCTATTGTGCCAACTTGCCTTACTAACAACTCTATAGGTGATATTGTTCCTGTCACAATCGCTATAAATCACTTTAAAGAGTTTGAAAAGAAACAAGGTCTAAAAGTGGAACTTGTAAGAGTCGTGGAGATTCGCACATCCAAGTAGGAATTGGCTAGTAAGAAGAACCTAGACATTAATTGAATCGTAGGAATACAATCACTAGAGAACAGATCTTACGATCTGTCAGGCAGGATATAAGCATCACAGATTCCTCCAATCTTTCCTTTGCGCAAACCATTCGTCTCGTGATACCTACATCGACGCCACCAACAATACGTTATAAAAGCAAAACGATCCATGTCCACTACAAAGTGTGGATTCAAGTGAACCTGGGTCAAAAGAAACATCCAAAAGTGGAAGAATTGTGTACTATTGATCTGCCATTTGTGATTGGCACGTGGCCACGCGCGGATATACCAATTGACGATGATGACGATATCGACGACATTGAAGGAAGCGTGAGCGGTCTGACATTAAGCGAATGTACCACCGATGACGCTTCAGAAAGAGATATCTCTGTGGACAGTATAATCATGCAGGAAATACCACCGCAACAGCCATCACGGTTTCAGCGAAACAAAAGGTGCGGCCCCTTCTCTTCCTCGTCCTCCTCCTCGTCGTCGTACATGGTAGTCGATAGATCTGGATCTATTGCCTCACGTTCATCCAACATGTCAGGTGGTTCAGAACTATCCTGGCGATCAAGTCAGTCAACTGACTGCCTATCGCGAGTAGGATCATCAACCATGAGTTTCACCAGCTCCGATCAATCGTCAACGTATTCCTATGCACGTAGCAGCCTCTCAACAGAACTTCAACTAAACCAGAGCAACCTTAGTCGATCGATATCCTCTCCTGATTTTCTTGCTTGCCCTTCCTCAATAGTAGCGTCCACTTCGACTATCCAGCTGAAGCCAGTACTGTCACCAAAAAAGGGTTCGGAAGGTACTCCCCCCAACCGCATAAAAGGGTCAGCTTTTTATGAAAGTACTTTACAACCTATTCCCGCTTCCCCAGTCCAGACATCCATGCATAAGCATTCGCAATCATTTCACGAGCCGATTACATTGACGTCCATGACGGACGATTCTCTACAAAAGGACCAACATATACGCATAAGATCTGACGATTTACGATTTGGATTTTTTACATCCACTACCACTTCTCACCTAAAATCAAAAAACGATGTTCCAGCACATATTCTCCAGCCCATCTCAGACGTACGACCGCCGCATTCTTCTAACAATCATATACGACACCGCATTTTCCACAACAGCACAACAGCATCAAGACCACCTGCAAATGCGGGTCACTCTCACTACAACTCTTTCAAGGACGATCTATCAAAGAACGACAGCGACGCAAATAAAAGCAGCGTATCTGATAGTGACCTGGATTCGGACGATTCGGAAGACGAATCCGATCTACTCAGCGTTCTTGCGAAAAAGAAGAAGAAGGAAGCAAAAGATAGGGAACGACGACGACGACGAGAGTCTGCACCGCTACAGAACGATTAGTTATTTATTCACATTTAAAACCCATCATCTTGTTTACATATTTACTTGTATTGTAACTACTTTTTTTTATAATTCCCGCAGCCAATTGCTTTTGCACTAGCAGCAAAATCGTATTTATCTAACAACCATTTGTTGAATGCAATATACAGTGTTTCTATACTAAATTAGAACGTTTCGAATCGAGAAAACGGATAATAACGGAAGAATAGAACTATTTCGTTATCTGTTTATAACACCTATAGCCTCGTTTTTCAATCCAACAAAGTGCATTTACTTCGACGGACCTCAAAAACCAGATGTCAAGCAGAAACAATTCCATTGGCCAAACGAAAATCCGGGTTTTTCTTTGAAACGAGGCATTGTCTATCGAAAGAGACGATGGAGACTTTACAGGACGTCTTTCGGGCATCGGCCTCGAAAGAAATAGATTACGTTCAGTACTCGATTTATCTGACGGCAGAAGAAGATAATGAAACATCCATTAAGAAATTAGAAGAAACATGCGCTTTGATCTGTTCGCATGTCCAGCCTTTTGTTCGGGAATACATATGGCAGAAAGATAAATTCAACCTCTGCATCGTTTATGACAACAAAAAAGGTACTTGATCTTTGCATACACGCGCAAGCGATCTTTGATTTTTACAAAGTTTTTTATTCCAGATCCACCTTACCCATTCCTTCACGGCTTGACACGATTTGGCGATTGCGTGAATGATGAATGGTTTATCGTGTACTTACTATTCGAAGTATCGAAGAAGATACCTGGAGCAGTGATCTCAGTATCTGATAACGACGGTGATGTATTATTAATTGAAGCTGCCATGGAGTTACCGTCATGGCTTGATCCGTCCAACAGCCAGAATCGGGTGTATATCTACAATGGAAAAGTTTATATTATACCTCTTCCTACAACACCTGCAGATATAATGCAGATACCTAGCGCTGGGAAATTAGCTCGTGCAAAGGCTGTGGAGCTTGTACGTAAAAGACCCGATATGGTAGCAGACGCAAGCGTACAGAATGCCATCGCTGACCGATTGAAGGGTTACCCGGGAGCAGCCAAAGACGAAATCCATCACGCAAACTGTATTTTACCAAAGCAAGCAGCGTTTGTTCTTTTGCGTGAACCGCAAATTCTTCCTCTAGCCGTTGAAGCGTTTTATTTAAGGGATCCAGTGTCGCTCAAGGCATGCGCAGCTATGCGGCGCTTCTCACCTGCGCGCAACAATGTAGTAAACACAACAGTACGATTTACAAGGACAACGTATGCACAGACAGTCAGTCAGAAATTCTACGCACCAAAGCCATTCAACTTACCACCTGTGTCGAAGAAAAAAGAGTATCGTGCGGCAGAGCTTGGTATGAAGCTCGCATGCGGTATGGAGATGTTGTACGCTGATGATAGACTTCAGCAAGAGGAAGAGGAAGATACAGAAGATATTAAAACATATCCGTTTGACCGTGACCCGAGTTGGAGTAATTTCCTTGCTCGAGTAACCAGGCTTGGTTACTTCCGGGGAGAAGTACAGGGGTCTCGCCTATACAAGGAACTGGAAGCAAACGCGAAGGAACAATACTTGCTGCAACGGCGGAAACATTTATACGTGACGACGGAAGATATCGATGTCGATGATACCAGCTTATTTGCACGAAGCTCGGCAACCGATACAAGCGCACGAAAAAAAATTGATGCTATTCTGGCGGAGTATTCAGAAGAGGCCTTGCGAGAGATACTGGGTAAAAATCAGATCACCGAGGATACCGACGACTGGATGCAAGTGGATGCCCAGCAATTAGAGGAGATGCTCACGAAGCGCTTGGGACGTATGAAGGATGATGTAATGACCGACGTGGAGAAAGATATGAAAGAAGACGAGGAGGCACCAATTGATTTGGATAGCATCATATCCAAGTTTGAGCATTTCGTTGAGGGTAGTCGAAGTGGAATCGACGGTGTGGAGTTCCCTAGGTAAAATAGAATGCTGTATATTCATTTTTAACATGTTCTATAGCAATAGAAATCTTTCCAGTGATGGTGAGGACGATGCTGACGATGATAGCGATGTGGACTTGGAGGATGAAGATGCCGCAATTTCCTTTAATATGGAGCGTTTCATGGATATTCTAAAGGGTTCATTAGGTAAAGAGTAACTTGACGTAATAACATGCTGATACAATAGTTCAGATCTTCCGGAAGTGTCAGCGGGTGATATGCCTTCGTCATCCACAAATTCTGGAGCAACAGAAACCAAAACAAGTGAAGAGCTATTGGACTTGATGCAACAAATGGACCAAGAAGTATATGGACATGACAAAATTGGCAATTCATTTGCAAAAGCATCGGAAAATGAGGATGAGGAGGATGAACGTGGTCCAATTGATATCCAGTTGAATCTGGTGAAAAACGTGCTCGAAAGTTTCAAGAGTCAGCAGGGTCTTCCTGGACCGGCTGGCAACATCTTGAATCAGTTTGGTGTTGCTTTACCGGTAGACAATGATGAAGAGCATACAGAAGACGCATAGGGTCGTCATCAGCATTTATTTTGTATTTTATTCTCAAATGTACATAAATAATGGAGAGCTACAATGCTATAATGAAATTCTTCAATGAGTGGAACATATCTACCCTTGAATACCATTCACAAACAGTGTTCATAAATTATATAAAATTGCGTCTATCTGCGAAGAAAAAGGGGCTGTGTCTATGAGAAAAAGGGAGGAAAAAGATCAATCGAAGTTGACAAACATCCCCTTAATTTCCATGTTCGCCGTACCAGCATGTTGTTTGGGGGGGTCTGGAGTTTGACACCTTGCCGAAGAAGCATACTGTATTCTTTTGGTTTCGGAAGTAAAATATCTTTTCACTCAATTTTGGGTCTACAATGACTATCCAGATAGCAGCAGCACTTGTTCTTTAAAAGAAGAAAGGAGAAGGAAACCCTGCTTTCCAAAGGCAATATATGAATTTTTCTGCATTCTGGATGTCAAGGAATTTTAACATACAGCAATTCAGCCGCTTCTTTCCTTAGATAAGCGCAATACTAGAGCAAAGCTGACTTGAGCGGCTAGATTATGGTAACGAAACGACAGATATTAGCTCGATCCTTACATGATTAGTCTTTACTTATTGATTTGGTTCTGTTTATGATAATGATGAAAACGTAATAGCTTATTCCAATTAATTAGCATTTTTATCAATCCTCCTTCTCGTTTCATATGTAAGGTCTAATCCTAGAAGGGCTCAAGAACCAAAAGACCAAGTTGGGTACATCATCGAACTTTCTCTTGAATGATTTGTTGATCGTTCCGCAATAATAAAAAGTAAAGCCATTACTCGAGCACACATCATCTCCTTTCTCCTTTTTTTAACTGCTACATTTGCTCTTCTACTGTTTAGTATAGTCATCGATTATCTTCTTTCGCTCCTTTATCTTTCTTTTACACTAGACTTCCTCACCTATACACACATCAGCCTATCTACCAAGTTTAGAAGCTGAAAGCTTGCCTTCCCATTCCTTTACAATTATGTTTCCCTTTGTATGTTTCTTCTTATGGGTTTGTGTTTTTTTTAATATTTGTACGTCAGTTGTACACAGTTCCTCGGTCTTGATGAAGCGGGGAACTGCCAAATTAATCAATGAGATCAAGAATGACGCTAAGGATGCTCTGGGGCAAGGTCACAAAGGCCGCGGTACCTGGTAAGGACTCTTAGTTTTCAAGCGATGGGCCAAGCTCATGAGTGACAAGGTACCACGGGGCGGATCTGAAAAGAGCTGCTTGCTACGATCGCAATGGTCTTCGTTCCTACGATGCATCGATCAATGACATGATTGGAGCCATGGTAAGGAATGATGAACCTAAACATGTTCTGATGGAAAACACTGGACAGGCTATGCACGATTTCGAAGAGTGCTATAAGTGCGTGAAAATCATCAATAACAAGAACCCTAAGTTATCGGTCATCGTAAAAATCATTGACAAGTGTGCTGCATGTGAGATAGGTAAGCAAGGCTAAAACAAGGTTCTGTTTTCTGAAAATAAGCCCTAGGGAAAGCAATCGACCTCACTCCTGCTGCTTTCCAAAAGCTAGCTCCCGATGCTGATTTAGATCTTGGCGTATTGGATATCAGCTGGCATGGAGTATCTTGTCGCCACACGCACCTTTATCCCAGCGGACCTAGGGGTCAGGCTTGAGAATCCTGCTCTAGAGCAGAACAACGACAACGATTGACTCTCCACATACGTTTTCCAGTTTTGCAGCCATAGTTTGTGTTAAAGTAGAATTGTAAAAAACGAAAAAAAAACCCAAAAAGATAACAAAATGCTATTGTTGACTCATCACGTTTGACGCACCACCTTCTCCTTGCCGTATCATCGTCTGTGCACGATTATCTCAGAATTCCCTGCACTAACCTGTTCCTTCTATCTCACGTGCATGTACATGTATTGTCCAGGAGACAATAATGAAGCAGTCTATACTTCTTTCACAAAATTACCAGTAACCCGAAAGCAAATAGTTTTAACTAAGTGCAAACCCTCTCTACCCCTTTTTCTTTTCTGACTCCTAAAAGCATCATCGGATATCTCGGCAAATCATATTGTACACAAATCCGGACGGTCGGCTGTCGTCGGTTTTATTCGGTTGAACAAGGATGGCTTTTTCTATTTCTTTTCTTCGGCCTCGGCTTCCTTCAAAAACTGGCGAATAAATTCCTCCTCGTCGACAGAGGTAGCTTTGATAGGAGGTGTGGCAGGCTGAGGAGCCTTTGGTTTCATGGAGTAACCGACACCAGCAGCAGCGTAAGCGGTAATGAAACCGATGGCGATCTATGAAGTGGGTTGAAGGTGTTAGGTTACACTTCTTCCCTTGGATATCCCGAAGGCAATAAAATATTTCTTACAAGGTGGTTAGGAATAGCCTTGCCAGCAATAACGTAATGTCCAGCCATAGGGGTATGTCTTAAACTTTTTCGGTCTGAAAGGAAGTCTCCGGTCACTTAATATGTTTGTTTTCTCTTTTCTGAGATTCGGTAGCCCTGCGGGAATCACGGCAGAACCTTTTGCCCCCACTTCAGGACTCGCTTATTTCAACCCCCCTTTAAATATGACGTCAGCAGAAAAGAAATGAATCTCAGCACAGCCACTTGGCTTTCCGAGACTTGCGCCTAACAAGAGAGGCTGGATGACAACTCTTTAACTCTGTGAGAATTTGTTTTTGAACTGTCCGTAGTGGCCGTGGTGATTTCTGAAGTTGTCTCTGAACGAGAGCCAATGCGACGTACTGATCGGATATACTCTGAAGCATCCATCGCATGTTCTTTCCAGCGCTGACATTTCGTTCCACACATATTTATCCTGTAAAATTGATACTCTATGATAATGAGTAGAACCTACAAGGTGGGCTTGTTCGTTTTATCCGAAAGACAATGTTGGCACATTAGTATTAGATACAAGACAGATCGCCACGATTGCAGACATATTGTCAAGTCAGCACACGACATATTAGATCTTGGGCTGTATTCACATTACCATTTGCTCTTTCGGGACATTCTGAGGAATAAAAATATGTACTGTTTTCGTTATCCATACAGCGTTATCGCCTTCTCTTGTCAACTGCAAGTGGTAGATAGTCTTCCCTCTCGGCGCCATAAGCAGAGATGAACGCATGCTAAACGACGTCTGTACGAACTGGTGTCGACATTTCTGCACAGGTTGACGTATTTCAACCGTGTCATAATCACAAATACTGCAAATATTGCTAGTACGATATTCATCAACACAGACCACTAGCGTCTTTTGAGGGAGAATTCGACGAAAGCTCTACGCATCCGTGCTTAGCGACAAATGTGTTTAAATCTGTACGTATTTTGATCGGTAATGGAAATTGTCCAGCCATAGGGCGTAGATCAGCATCACCAAATGCTACAATAGCGGATCTTGTATCTTCTACTTCAAATGCCTCCATACCTGCAGGGTTCTTGCTTCAGTATCGTAACATAAGCTGCGAAGTCTAATAAATTGCTGGCTTTTGGAGGAGTATCACCCAGTCGGGTATACGTATTTCAGTCTCCACATTAGGTATGGGCAGGAGAAGTGGGCGCAGAAGGGGAAGGGCAGGTCAAGAGAGAGGGATCAGAAATATGAGATCATCATTATTACATAAGCTACATCCATATTGATAACAGCTAGATAAATAGTATAATCCGACTATCGCACATTAGTCTAATGCTACGCCATGTTGAGATAAGGTAAGGCCCGATCTACTGTTCTTTGTGATTCTGCATGGTCGTAGTCTCAAATGGTCCCTCGATGAACCAGCCCGTGTTCCAGGCCCACTCTAACTAGACGCAAAAAGTACTGCTTCCAACGCAAAGTCCATTTAGAACGAACGCGGAAATAATATGCATCTCCCGCAAGATGTTTAGCCAACACACAAAGACATTAATGGCTACTCGTAAAGAAATAGGAAAACACTGTATGTATTCTGTATCCACAGACTAATGACAAAACAAATGTTTTCCCAGATTTCTTTTCACTGAATATTACATTTTCCGTCAGCATAAATCACTCCTATTCACTGATACAAGCCGATCTTTCATCCAACACAAAACTCGCTAGGCACTCAACCGAAAGAGGATTATATTTTTCTTTCATTGGCTGATCTGTGATTCAATTACATTATACAAGAAAACTATTGGCTTATTTCACTCCAGACAGTTAAGCCCGCCAAAAAAAGATGATTGCGGTCCTCGGCCCCACATTTTTATTGACGGGAGTTCCCTTAACTCATACTTCTACTATGGATTCTTTATCCGATCTACGTCGCAATGCGTTTAAATCACGCAGTCATTTTAAGCCTGAAGAAGTCAGACGACGTCGTGAGAATGCACAAGTAGAGATTCGAAAGCAGAAAAAGCAGGAGAATCTGGCCAAGAGAAGAAATTTGGTTCTACCAGGTCTTCCAGACAATGACGATTCTGAGGACGAGGCGGATGCCGCTTATGAAGCACAGGTAGCTGTTAGCGGTACGGTATGCGTGGCAGTCTCACCATCTTAGGGCTTTGTAGCTGATGCAGGCTCTGCCAGATCTGGTTCAAGCCATTTATTCTTCTGACACAGCTACTCAGCTTCAAGCAACCTCACACTTTAGGAAACTCTTATCAAAAGAAAAAAATCCTCCTATTGAAGCGGTTATTTCAAGTGGTGTGGTTCCGCGCTTAGTTGAATTCCTTCGTTCTGATATCAGTGAGATCCAGGTAATTCATTTATTATGCTGAATGTCCCTAACCTGTCGTTGGCGTAGTTTGAAGCGGCATGGGCACTGACAAATATTGCCTCAGGGACTTCAGAACAAACAAAAGTAGTTATTGATTCTGGTGCCATCCCATTTTTTATTGAGTTGATGGGCAGTGACTCAACTGATGTCAAAGAGCAGGCAAGGACGGTTTGACGTTATCATGCATGTCTCACAATTTGTCCATTCTTTGTTTTAGGCTGTTTGGGCTCTCGGTAATATTGCAGGTGACAAACCGCAACATCGAGACCTTGTCCTTGAAGCTGGTGCTCTTCCACCTGTGCTGAGTATATTTCAGGAGGGGAGTAATAAACTATCAATGATTCGTAACGCAACCTGGACACTTTCCAATTTTTGCAGAGGCAGGAATCCCCAGCCTGACTGGCGATTGGTATGTGGGATTGTTATGAATGGAGGGGTCTCACTTACCAATTGCGGCTAGATCGCACCTGCATTGTCTGTATTGGCCAATCTCTTATATGCAACAGATGACGAGGTTTTGATCGATGCCTGCTGGGCTATTTCATACTTGTCTGATGGCTCGAACGAGCGTATCCAAGCTATACTCGAGGCTGGTGTGTGTCCCCGCCTGGTGGAGTTGTTAGGCCACCAGGCACCAACCGTGCAGACCCCAGCCCTTCGCTCTGTGGGAAATATTGTCACAGGTGACGACACACAAACTCAAGCAGTTATCAATAACGGTGCCATCGGGGCTCTACGTCGATTGTTGGCGAGTCCTAAGGAAAACATTCGCAAGGAGGCTTGTTGGACATTCTCAAACATCACAGCCGGCAATATAGCGCAAATTCAGGCAGTGATTGAAGGCGGTGTATTCCCCCACATTATCCATATTCTAGCACACAGTGAATTCAAGACAAGGAAGGAAGCATGCTGGACTGTATGCAATGCTACTTCGGGTGGATTGGGAAAGCTAGAGCAGATACGATACCTAGTTGCAGAGGGATGTATTAAGCCATTATGTGACATCCTATCAGCAGGAGATAACAAAACCACGTCTATCGCTTTGGACGGTTTAGACAATATTCTACGTGCAGGCGAAGCGGAAAAGATCAATACTGTGGACAATGTCAACCCTTACGCTAACATCATTGAAGAATGCGGTGGTGTTGATGCCATTCATTTTCTCCAATCACACGGAAATGCGGAGATCTACAAAAAGGCATACGATATCATTGATAGGTATTTCATGGAAGACCACGAAGGCAATGAAGGAGAGATGGCAGCAGATATGAATACAGGGCAGTTCCTGTTCCAACATGTGGAAACACCGATGGAAGGATTTAACTTTGGATCTGTCCCACCACAATAAATAGGACATTTATTTGTCTTGATAGTAGGTCATGCTGCCATTCATTGACAACGCGATTAGCACTATGGATTGAGCATTGTTATAAAAAAAAAGGAATAGCTAGCTTTCATATTTGAAGTCATGACTATGCGCTGACCTTTTGTACGGTCGAGTTTGTGGTCTAATAACCGATATCTGTGAATACCTAAGAGCATATGTTTGTTAAGATTAAATCATTTGTAGTGCTTAGTGTCAGTAAGTCAGACATTTCAAATGCACAATGAGCACGAAAAGTAACTTCTGCGGAAAACGTCTCACTTCTATCATCGAGAAGCTCTGGAGATTTTTCAGTTCAAACATACACATGAAAAGAGATGAATACTTACGCCCACCTCCCTGATACATGGGCTAGTATCCATGCCACGTCGATCTGTCAATTCCACAGATGAAAGAGTCACACGGGACATACTCTCTCCAGTGGATAGCTCAAACCAGTTGGACATGCTCCATGACTGGAGGAACTGGTAAGTATTATATATTTCTTTGTTTACTGCGGCTCATTTTGCATTCAAAGATACACAGATCGGAAAGGATGATTGTAGATCGGCACAGCAATTGAAGGTCGAATTTCCCGATAGCGACGGAAATAGCCAAAATCAGCTACAACTTTCCATCGCGAAGCAGCAAGAACGCTGGGGAAATTGGATTATTTGTGATTTTAAAAATGTCGAGGACATGCAAGGCAGGTTGAATGAGAACATTGAGCCACAGCAACCGATTAAAGAAGAGGACGAGGAGACTGCAGCACCACCACGAGGCATTAAACGAAAGCACTATGATTCCTTCGAAATTCTCAGTAGTCAGCATCATCAATTGCTACCGGGATGGACCATCACCAGCTTTGTGTCGCCTTGTAGCAAATACTTCCCGAAGAAACACAAGACTTCTGCTGCAAGACGTCCTGATCCACTACTATCCGATGAGTCATCTGAGAACCCTACTGATGAGTCTACTGACGAGCCTACTGACGAGGCTTCTAGTTCACTACCAGTGCAGCAGATACACATGACTGTCGAGGCAGTTCCGACAGTTACAGTTCCGTTACCTGTGTTATCCGAGGAACAAATGAAAGTTCTCGATCTAGTTTTACAGGAAAAGCAAAGCATTTTTTTCACTGGATCAGCAGGTAGGTACTTTAAACACCAAAGTAATAGCAAACTAAAGCCAAGTAAAGGAACAGGAAAATCTGTGTTATTAAAAGGTATACACCAACGTGCATAGCGATCAAGGAAATGCTAACATACACAACAGCAATCATCCAGAGTTTCATGGCTCTGCATGGAAGTAAGGTTGCGGTCACAGCATCTACAGGTATTGCTGCATGCAACATCGGTGGCGTGACCCTCCATAGGTAGGTAATTGAAGAGCGGGAACAAATACAGGAGGTTTATTTTGGATAAGCTTTGCAGGCGTCGGCTTGGGAGAAAAATCAGTCAAAGAATTGGCATATACAATCGAACACAATAATTCCGCTGCTTTGGACAGGTGGAAAGATACTGTCGTTTTGATCATCGATGAAAGTAAGTGAAATACCAGTTCAACATCGCACACTGATCCGTATTCTTCCTTTCTAGTTTCTATGGTTCATGCCGATCTGTTCGACAAGCTAGAGCATCTTGCTCGTGTGATTAGAAAGAGGCCGGAACCATTTGGTGGGATACAAGTAATACATTGAGAGAGTGCCCGAAAAGAAATTAATAGAATGTGTAGGTGATTATGACTGGCGATTTCTTTCAGCTCCCTCCTGTATGCAAAGACAAGGAAACAAGTTTTGCATTTGAAGCGGTCTCATGGAGCTCTGTTGTACAAAAAACGATTGTTCTTAAACGTGTCTTTCGGCAAAGTGACCCAGGTAAATCCATTACTTTTCCCCCTGGTGCTTTGCTAAGTTATAATTTAGTATTTGTTCAGATACTGAACGACCTGAGAATCGGTCGTGTGTCATCGAAGATGCTAGAGCTGTTTAGTTTCCCTCGCAAAATCAAATATCCGCCCAACGTGGAGCCAACTGAACTGTAACTATTTCGTGAAGACACAATCATACGTTCTGACATAGTCCGCTTAGTTTTCCACTTCGACGGGATGTCGAAAAATCAAATCAACAGCGTTTGGATAATCTGGAAGGAACGCCACGAGAGTACATAGCACTAGATATTGGAAAACCAGGTGCGATGAACCAATGCATTGCACCTGAGATCATTCGACTGAAAAAACGCACACAAGTGATGTTGCTGAAGAATATGGACCAAAATTTAGTCAATGGATCTGTGGGGATTGTCATCGGTTTTGCTGGTGAAGATGAATACAAGGAACGAACTAGTCTGATGGGTTTGACGCCGCATTCAAAGCTCCTTGACCATGCGATACGGCGATTTTTCCCTATTGTTCGTTTCGGTTCCCGTACTATTCTCGTTGAACCTGAAAAATGGACAATAGAGCTGCAGGGTAATGAATCGGTTATGTCATCAGTTGACTGATGTGTGAACCATAGGTGAACATATAGCAACTCGGATACAAATACCATTGACCTTGGCGTGGGCTATGTCGATTCACAAGAGCCAGGGACAGACTTTAGAGCACGTACGCATTGATCTTGGAAAGGTGTTTGAAAAGGGTCAAGTGTATGTAGCGTTGTCGCGTGCAACGTCTCTAGAAACTTTGGAAGTGCTCAACTTCAATCCAGCCAAGGTCAAGGTTCATCCAAGAGTCATCAGGTTTTATAAGTCCTTGGCAACTGTATAACTGTTTTTGCATCATTTCTTCTCTCACTTCATCACACGTTGACGTACATACTACACTATATCCCCTATTACGATCATTATTCACAGTAAAAATAGCAACAATTCTTTTAAAATATAGATTGCGGTGGTTTTACGGTTAGCTGGTTTTGCTTTGCAGGGTTATACCGCCACCAATTAATTAGCTGTCTTTCCTAGATGCTTGTAACCATACAGAAGTACCACAGAAATGCTTATTTTATTTTATTTTTATAAACTGGCTTCTCGTGCTGTTTATACAATATTACTAAGCATGACAAGAGCATACATATAGAGAGATATAACGATGTTGTCGTTTTGAGTTGAGAAAGCTTCCAACATACCTGTAACCATAGCGTTAATATATCCAAGAGCGTGTATTAAAATTACCTGTCAGAAAGACAACACCCACATAGCGTGCCCAACCACTTCGGCCGGCCGAAGCTACAAAACGCGTTGCGCTATCCACACCAATCAGTGCAGCAGCATATGTAATCATCACTGAGCTGACGTATACAGAAATAACAAAAGCAATTGTGCCTTCCACCGTCTTTTTTGTGCCTGGCCACCGCCAACGCCCTAAATGTTTTCCTATCAAAGATGCCTAAGGCAAATTTAGCCATATTTGTCTCATTTGGAAATAGTTACCGCTGCATCGCCAAACCCGAGAGATAGAATACCGGAGAGGCTAGCCAGTAAGTTTGAGCTAATCGTAGGTTAGATAAGGTAGGATATATGGTACCTTCGTTCTTCTTCTCACCTTCCTAGCCATACGGGACTTGCGCAACCAAGCAGTAGATAAATGTGACTTAGAATGACAGGTCCAAGATCACGTTTGTCAATAAACTCAGTGAGGAACATATGAAGGTTCTTGCCGTAGGGCCAAAGAGCAAAGTAGCGAAGGAATTCAAGATAAATGAACGCTGCTAAAGCAACGCCAAATGCCAGTTGGAGGAAAGCATGCTATCAGCAAGATCAGATAAACCTTCCTTCTTATAGTAACATACTTCAAATATCACTCCGGGAACAAACATGACTACTGCTAGGGCGTGGAATAGTTTCCTTTTCTTGTTGAGTGAAATTGTTAACGACTTGCCCACAATTGACGTGGTACCGAAGAAGGACTTGTCCTGTGGTTCTTGATTAAAATCCAGAACAAGTACCCACACCACGACTGTCGCAGCAATAGCAAACAACCAGTAGCCGCAAAGGAAAAGGCGAGAGGGAGACATGAGCACAAACTCCAACGTCCTGCAAAGCAAGAACAGTCAATAAATGTTCAACTAAGAAGTAGAAGGTTCAACTAACCATGCGAAAGGATCGTGACCCATGATTGCATAACACAGCGGATATATCAAAGCAATCACAAAGCCCGCAGTCCAAAGGTAAAAGATGATGGCCACGATCATCCTTTTTCGTGGTATGTCTTCCGTAGAAGATCGCCAATAGGGCTGCTGTGCTAAACGGCGCGAAAAACGCAAAAGTGGGTAAGCCAGAGCCCCGATAAGGACAATGCCTATCACAACTGCATGGCATAGGACCATTACAATGGATATATCTTGGTCCTTAATGTAGTCTGGTGCTACACTCGGATAAAACTTGTAACAGAGACACTAGTTAAGCAATAGTAGTATACAGATACAATAACTTACTGTGGCGACAATAAATTCTATTGCCCCATGTACTAGCACTGCAGCTGCTTGAGACAGAATGCACATTTCGCCAAGAGTAAAGCATTTTTTCAAAGCTACTACACAGAGATAAAGCGCCCATTGAAAGGATGTAACTGAGATAATCGTCATGAAAATAGGCGTGTAACTCAAGACGGGTGTGAGATTGGAGATACGTGTGGTTAGCACTGTAAAGGCTGCCGATACGGTAATACTGGAAAGAAAAAGGCCTCGTTTTCGAATGATACGTCTCATTGGGTGAAGGACTCCATTGGTTGCAACCAACATAAGAAATATAACGCTCATAAGCAAAACAAGCTCTAATTTGGACTGAATCTGGGCTGTAGATGATAGAATGAATATTTCCAGCCGTCAACGGTCGCAGTGTTCCACATTTTACCTGTATGCATTGGATCCATATCCCTTAACATTATATCCACTACCTTGGCAGCCGCAACCATTGGTAAAATCAAAACACCACAAACTAAACCATCATCTGCGTCGGCTCTGCACGCGGTACCCATTAGTGCATCAGCTGCAATATCTTCGCTTTGCTTTGGTTTTACCTGAAGGATTGTCTGCTTGCGCCAAAGATACTTGTGGATCCAGCCATAAGTTTAACAAACTTCTTGTCGTCATTAAGTTTTGATACACGGTCCACATGTGATATTTGATTTACTGATTTTTTTGATGTGTCTAGGGTCATGTCATCTGACGACGTAGCTGAGGAGGACCCTGACGACCGATATCGTGTTTTTTGTGGTCCGTAATAGCAGATAAAAAGTCCGGCAATTAGCAAAGTGACCCAAACTACTTCCATACATTAAGTTAAATCAGCTTGCTGATGCTTTACCTCCTAAAACGTAGGTGTTAGGCATAACACGGGCATGGTGTGTTTCATACACCACCCATGCTCCGGAAACTGCCCACAGCAGATGTTCGACAGCGGTTGCTCCATTGACTTCCACCTTTAATGAATTGGCGAGAAATTCATCTGGCTTTTCGTTAGTGGCACTGGCAGTAGATCTGGCTCGCTTTCGTCGGATAATATCTAGCGTTTGGCGTTCCTCCTCTGCTGATGAAGATGAAGCCAAACCTTCATCTGCTTCGGCCGTACGCGCCCCCGTCCTTCGATTTGTGCTGTCTATGGTGACTAATGAATGAATGTGATCGATTGTGAGAGAAACACTGAAACTTTCAGCGGCTGTATTGCTTGATCCCAGTGTCTGAGGATTTTGAGTAGGAACGCGTTCCTCCGCCGATTTTCAGGTGAATAAAAAGTGAACCGTTTTTTTTTTACGGCGAAAATGATTGGGACACGGTGCTATTATTTATTGAATGATATTTTTTATGCTGCTGTAAATCAATCTGCCTGCATGAAAGGACCAAGAAAGAGTCGAGTATGTGCTATTTAATACGTCAATTAAACCATAAAGATGTTTCTTGCATGAACTTGTCTCTCCAGTCAAACTCGACTTCAATACCTTCGGTAGAATTAAATGCTATCCTACTTACACCGAAACGTGGCTCACATTTCTGTGGGTGTTGCGCCTCGTACCAGCGACAGGCAGATAAAGGAAAAACAGTTTGGAGAGACGATTAGGACCGCTCCATGTGACACTCCACTATGCGAACACCATGTAATACCACACTTTATTTTGTAATTTTTGCGTCATTAGAAGAATATGGACCGAGGTGCTTTGAGATACTTCATTATTCTTACCATCACATAGATAGGGCACCTCGTTATTTGGTAGATTTGTCGTTTGCATGTTCAAGCGTTTGAAACGTTTTGTACTTAGTATACCTTTAAAACCTACCATTCAAAGCACATCAGTAGCAATAAACAGTATTATATTTTAACAAGCTTCCCAGTTAATGACTCCGGGCCGTTGGAAAGGCGGGGGCGAGTATTGCTGTTTGCTGCCGTGTATTTAAAGATCGCCAATATGCTCTTGGCGCCGAGGAAGTCTCGATTCCAAGTCGTTGCGCAACAATTACATCCTAAAACTGCATGTTGCGACCGTCGCTTCGCTCAGGTGCAATAGCTCGCGCGTTTTTTGTGTGTGTAGAAGTGATCAAATAAATGAAAGATGGGTTATGTAGCTTCGTGTGAAATATGTAGATATATATTTTGAATACAAAAATAGCATTTATCTTCGTTGCTATTCCTCTTCACAAAGTTGGAGCATCCTGTTGGAGCGTTTCTTTGAGCATCTCAGGTTATTCCTTGGTTTCGAGCAAAGGTCATACAGTCTAAAGATAAACAAGAAACATGTGTGATCCTGCATGTATATCCAATCGAAACAACATAATTAGAAAAGGTTACGTTTTCTCCTTTCAATAGACATCACATTCCATTATCGTGAGACATCGTTTATATCAGATAAGAACCCCCTCTATAGCATTAGTAGTGAATGTAACCCGAAAGAACCACAGTACAAAAAATTTATCATTGAGTTATTTCACGATGCAAAGTCTATCATGGGCCAACGCATAGTGCTTACTTTCACACATACCAGGACGTAGTTTAATAAATGCACGCGATTGTGTTGCAGGCTCAAAGAATAGTCCAGAACTGCAAGTTCCTTCTTCTGAATTTTATGGTGAATGGGAACATGCATATTGTCACAGCCGGCCAATTATAATTTGTTTCATACTGGTACTAGGGGTTTTCGGCTTTCGTTCATTGTTCAGTTACAACAAAGCGATCTGCGCAATTTAAACAATCAGCATGAATGTCATGGTACTCTACTATAATCTTCGACATCGTTTATTTTTTTTTCTATTTTATCCGCCTCAATAAACTCTATTTAATTTTCTAGTGCTTTGGTGAGATAATAATCTTGTAGGGGTTTGATGACATTCATGAGCGCTTCTCCCGAGAGTACTGGTTCCAGCTCGTACAAACTCAGGTTGATACGATGATCCGTTACACGGTTCTAAAACAAACTGTTAAGTAACAATGTAGAAAAGCAGCAACTGTTGTACCTGAGGGAAGTTGTAGGTACGGATTTTCTCGGATCTGTCACCTGAACCAATTTGCTTGTTACGAGAATCTCGTCTGGCACTAGCGGTTTTTTCTCTCTCCCTATCGAAAACCTTTGCACGGATAATTTTTAAAGCCTTTGCTTTGTTCTAAGATAGCTCCAGATTATTTATCCGTACCGCCAGAGTAACACGAGGCCTACCTTATGCTGCGAACGCTCATCCTGCATGGCTACTACCAATCCGGTTGGTATATGTGTGATACGAACAGCACTGTCTGTCGTGTTCACATGCTGCCCACCGGCACCAGAAGCACGATAGACATCAATACGGAGATCTGCATCGCGAATTTGTACATCAACTTCGGTTGGTTGCGGTAGTATAGCGACAGTGATAGTGGAAGTGTGAATGCGACCCTGAGCTTCAGTCGTTGGCACGCGCTGAACCCTGCAACAGTAATGCCGTTAGATTTCGAAATATTCACGACTCTTACCTATGAACACCAGATTCATACTTCAAGTACTTGAATACATCCCGTCCACTAATATTTACTGTGATATCCTGTGTTTGATGTTGAGTTCTCGCGACGTAAGACATTCCGCTCTTTACCTTCAGGCCCTTGCCACCCATATCCTCAGATGATGCCAGCGTTTCCCACTTCCATCGTTGTAGCTGTGCAAATCGCTCGTACATTCTTGCCATGTCAGCTGAAAACAAAGATGCTTCGTCTCCTCCTGCACCAGCTCGAATTTCAAGAATCGCACTTGCATCGTCTGCTGGATCTTTTGGAACCAGCTCAACAATCAAATTACGCTCGATATCGCCTATCTTAGATTTCAACTCTTCAATCTCTTCCTTTGCTAATTCAAGCATTTCTTCGTCCTGTTCTTGACCAGCAGCCAGTTCATGAAGTTGCGCAAAATCGTCTATGTTTTTCTGCCATTCCTCGAACAATGACTTCGGAGCCGACAAACTAGCTAATTCCTTCGATGCGTTGCTTAAATCGTTTGAAGAAAGTTCATTATTGTTTAGCTGGTTAAGCAATGTATCGTGTCGTGTTGCAAGCTGTGCGAGCTTTTGTTCTAAAGAGGGTGTGATCCGCGAGAACGATGGGGCTGACACTACCAAGGACAGGTTCTACGTGAATGCATAGCGTCTCAATGGTCCTGGTATCTAACCTCGGGTCGAGTATCTTGCTACATTACAAAACAGCCGTTTCACGGGTATGGAAAACATGCTGTGAAAGGAATTGGCCTTCGGACACCCGTGGCGGTAGTCACAGTTTTCCATCATCAGCCTTCTTTTTGTCCACGTAACTTGTGGAGACCAGACGTGCACTATAGATGAAGTAAGCAACATATAGTACATTGCAAATTATGATAAAATGTGCCCTTGTCTGGTGATCCTCGCTATTAACATAGCCGGTATAGAATTGACTGGGATGACTTTTTTCGATATATGAATGATTGTTGATTGAGAACGACCCTAATAAAATGATCAGGAAAGCAGTGAAGATGCATGTCAATATTGATAACCACTTGCCTTAAATGCCAAAGCGTGTTATCTACCTTGATACATACACTTTCGTGCGCATGGACTACAGGAAGGCAAGCAGCAAGTCGTACACGACTTTTCCAGAATCCGAGCTAGTTTCAGCCAATCAAGTAATGATTTGCCGATGGAGCATAGCTTTCCAGAGCCTTCAAATGCTATCCTGTGATCCGGATGAGTGTCCAAAGAAATGCAATGAAATATATTGCTGTATGATAATAAATAAAGATGTGATTATCGGAAATCCCTGCCTTAGATCATTCCATAGGGTGTGCATCTACAAGGAAAAGAGAGGGAAAAAAAGTATAGCTTTTCATAGCCGTACGGGTCCGTAGATATTGTATATGACCATGGAAGATTTACTAGAGGTCTATAGGTAACAATTGTTCACCTGTTTAAAACAGTGACCATTATGGGAGGACTACAGAAGCACAAGATCTTACTCGCGCTCATGCTTGCACACTTCTTAATTATAAACACCACATTAATTTGTATCTTTTCTTACAAAGAGCGGATACTTATCTCTGAGGAGATGAGAAATAAATTCTGTGAAATGCCCACTTTTTGTCGTTGGAAAAAAGGTTCCAGGACATAAACGTTTTGAGAGATATGACAAATAACGGTACGAGCAGATCCTAAAGTCTTGATTATGTCGAATGCTTACGCGTATTTTACGTAATGCGCTTACTTGAAGATGATAGAGAAATGATGATGCATATAGAATTTTAACCTAGATAAAGAAAAAAATGCTTATAAGACGAGTTCAAATGGAGTGCTATTATTTTGGAGGTACTTGAGAAATACTGATTTTAGATACATACCTTTGCTGTTATTCTTCATATACGATGTAAATCGTTAAGTATTTTATGTAAATTTTCTCTGAATATAAGTAGCATTACTTGGTACTATTCTTACTGCAAACATTTGAGATGCTCTGTGGCTCAGTCTCAAAGGGTGTACGTAGTTCCTTTACTCTTCTTTGTTATTAAAAACACGTAGCTCTATATTAGAATAACTGCAGTATGGTATAAAGGTTAAAAAAAGCGATATGTTGAGGCCTCTGTCGAAAATTTTGGGATTATATTCATTCTCCCTTGCGAAAATGCTTGTTAGACTCTGGCTAGAAGCTCTGCAAAGGCGATCAGCAGTTACCTATAGCCAGAAAATCGACGATATCATGAGAAGGAGCAAATATGGATTTGAAGACAATAGAGACTGTAATTCTGCTATAGTTCTCTGCCTAAAGGCTACAGCGTAATCTTACTCTTACAACGATAATGGTGAACTTCAATTCACAGCAGAACTTCCCGATGACGCAAAAGAAAATCTTTTCAAGCGGCGCAAATGCGCTAAATCTAAACTGTGCGTCATGTGCTAAGGACTGTAGTGGCCTTTCAAGCAGAGAACTGGAGAAACGATGCAGTCGAGAACGGTGCTGGCCCAGTCTTCATTTGAAGAGATTTTAGATGATTTGTCAAGGTACAATGAAAGGGCACCTAAGCTTTTCTCTCTTTCTTCCCTTTTTTTTCTTAATTATGCCGCACTGCTAGCCGTTTTATCATCAACGTGCCTGAGGTAGAGCTCAAATCAGTGGAACGCATTTGCTTTCAAGTAGAGCAAGCACATTGGTTTTACGAGGATTTCATAAGAGAGCAAAAACCCGAACTGCCATCTTTCCAACTAAAGACATTTTCTGCGAGGAATATCCTTTTTATTCGTGACAGATCTTTTTAGATTATGCATGCACATCCTTAACTCTGAACAGCACTTTTCAAGCATTGTCCGTTGTTACAGCAGTGGGCTCATGAGCACGAACGAGCATATGCAGACTTTATGCAGTACCGGTTCCGCATCCCGGTTTGCGGCGCCATCATCATCAATGAATCGCTCGACAAGTGTGTTTTAGTGAAGGGTTGGAGCTCTCGCTCAGGATGGGGCTTTCCAAAAGGGAAAATCAATCAGAACGAAGAGTATCATTGTTGTGCTATACGCGAGGTTTGTTTGACTAGAGGACAGTGACATTTGGACTGACATATTGTATCTTAGGTTTTGGAGGAGACAGGTTATGATATCTCACCTTTGTTGAAAAAAAATGACTATGTGGAGCTTACAATGCGTGAGCAGCGTATTCGATTATACATGATTGTTGGCGTTCCAGAAGATACAGAGTTCAATCCGCGTACACGTAAAGAAATTAGTGTAAGTGTCAGCATGGGCAGGCAAACGTGGCTCATGCACATGCCTTCTCTAGGAAATTTTATGGTTCAAAATGGATGATCTACCAACATTCAAAACAGTTGATGCACGTAATGGAAATGGTAACCATAGCTATGTGAAATCAGGTTCCAATCGCTTCTATATGGTTGCTCCCTTTATGGGGTAAGTAAGACATTACTTGCCGATCGCCAAGTGTCGCCATACTCATCTCTTTGACTTTTCAGCAAGCTGAGGCATTTTGTGAATCAACGCCGAAAATCGTCGCGTCGATACATAGAGCCATCGCAAAACAAAGGGGATAACAAGATTCAACAGACGAAAGAAGCGATACCAGAGCCTTCGTCATCGTCATCTACGTCGATGGTTCCTACACAAACGCCAGAGCAGCCTTCCATGGCGCTGAAATCATTGTTGGGAATTGAGAGCAATCCAACGGAGATGGCTCCATCAACACAGATGCCACCTGTTAGTAATGCTCCTTCCGTAAATAACATTTTGCAACAGTTATTCGCATCACAACAACAACCATCAAATTCCCCTACACCTCCACATGCCGCAGCGCACAGAGCATCTTTTGTGGAACAAATGTTAAATACGCATGCCGCGGCGACGCCGCCTCCACCACCTCCCATGTTACTAGAACAAGCAGTGCCTTCAGAAGAAAGATCTCGAAGAAATTCTTTGCTAGATGTCTTACAAGGGCGTACTGGTCCATCGACAGAAAATCAGTTATTACAAACGATTCTTCAAGGGGCACCGAGCCAGTGACAGAGAAAGACTGTGTGTGTGCATATCGGTAATAAAGACACGCTTGTGCTTTCCCGTCTGCCTTGATTTACTAGCGGTTTGCCTGAACTGTAACTAATTTATGGGTGAAACGTGAACGAACAGATGCAGTGCTATCCTCGACCAATGTACAAAACAATCGCTATTCTTTTTCTGTCTATATAATAGCACGCCCTTTATTCCTGAGTTGACTTCATTAAAATTTGCTGAAGGTTTGTCTGCCATATTTGCAGTTTTTGTTTTTCAAGGAAAAGCTGACTTCGTGCAAATTCTTGGATAGCTGAAATCATATCCCTTGCAGTATTGGGTTTATAGTGGCCTTCAAGATCGTCACGTAAATTTTCATCAATCCGCTCGTATCTTGTAAAGCTCTCAGCTTCGTGTTTGCGTGCCTACGACCCTTACAATGAGTCTATCAATTGACATGGATTTTCATACATTTTCTAGTTCGATAATTGCACCGTTAGCTCTGTCATGATTGATATTGACAGAAGATTTAAGACGTTCCAAGGCCCGTAAGCTAGACTCAGTATGTTTTCTGCTTCCAATATAGTCAGACAATGCATCCATCCGTCTTTGCATCGATATCTATGGATGATAATCAGTAAATCAAGGAACAGATGACCGTACACATTTTCCACCTGAGCGCCCTCACTATTCTTTATCTGGTAGTGGATATCATCGCCCAGCGTCTCGATAAGCGCTGTGCCCTTAAGAATAAGAACAAAAACAGAGCTATTTGTAAACAAAGGCATCACGTATTTGTTCTTACCTGCGAGTGATCTATATCTGCAATCTGCTGACATTTCTTTGCCATTTGTTTGTGAAGTCTAAAAATTGGTATTAGACGTAAAGCATTGTAGAAGAACGACGATATACATAAACAGGTCAGGATCCCTTTCCATGCCGCCATAAGTGATCCAAGAGGAAGCTAGATCGATCCACGTTTGTGCGAACTCTACGGCAAAAAGTACTTAAACGTCCACCGTTTTTTCTTTCTTTCTCGGATTGTACCTTTATGCGCATTTTCTACACGTTGCGTTTGTAACTGCCATTGAACCAGATGATCTGTAAAACTGCTTAATTGTTCCGAAAATTGCCAAAACTCAGGTTCCATATCTTTGATAATCACTGGTTTAGTATTTGGATTCTTTCGTGGTAAATGAGGTCGAAACTAGAGGATAACTTAGACTACAATTTATTTCGTACTCTTTCTGCCACTTACCCCGACTTCACTCTCCACAAATTCCCGGAGTCCTTCGCTCAACTGCATACGAGAATTTTCAACAATGCGATCGAACCACCGCTGAACCTTCGTATCAATCCGATCGTCACTCTCGTCACCGCCATTCTGCTCTTTTTGGGATCCGAGATAGAGCCACCACTGGCGACAAACCAACTGCTGCTGTTTATTATAACGTGGAATGGGACATGCCGGCAATGCAGGAACAAACACATCGTCAAGTGTCGCAACAAGGTGGTGATAAAGCTTCTCGAGTTCACTATAATACCGTGGAAACCGGCGACGCTTCTGTTTATACTTTGTCAGGTCTGTCTATCGACATAAAGAAAAATGAAGTCAGTGGTCAAGCCGCTAGTGTTCTCTCTTTCTTCCTCACAATGGCTTCGATCCAAAAGACAGGATCTTTTCGGTTGTAATCTACAGTGGTAATACGGAGCTGTAGTCTAGGTGACTCCTGCTGTTCAGCATGTTCGAACAATGACATTAAAAGAAGAACTGTGGATTCAAGAAACACCTCGAGCGGTCACTTGTAAAAAGAAGAAAAAAAAAAGGTAACACACAAATCCATACAAAGGTTCTTTATAGAGTTTACTCAGAGCAGAGGGGGAGGGGACGATCTTGCTTTCTTCTTCTTTTTATCGAAAAGAAAAATAAAAAAAGGGCAACTCAAAGCCCACGCTAACGACCATCTTCTAATCCATATACGCCAAAATCCAAGACGACGAACGACGTCAACATATCTCTACCATTGTGTCTAAATCGTTGATTTAGTAAGATAACCACAAATCATTCAGAAAACTTACTTGTGGACGGCTGCAACACATCGTCGCCGATCAAAGGCTACACTCCATACGCCGTCCACATCCGTAGTGAGATCTCGGATAAATCGACCGGTCTTGATATCCCACATCTTTACGCCTCCTTCTGAACCAGAAATAACTTTCTCATGGTCGTGCTGGAAAAATGTGATGGCATTCCGATGTCCTGATAGAATATGCTGGCACGCACCTGTATCAGGAGACCATACACGCAAGGTTGCGTCTGCTGCTGCAGAAACAAGGTGGTTATTTGAGATACGCAAAAGGCCAACAAGGATAGAGTGACCTTCAAGCACCCGCAGACATCGACCTGAGTCCAAATCCCAAATTCGGACGGTGCTATCCATACTGCTACTCATGCATTGATTTCGTTTTGCATCGATTACCACTGCATATACTTTCTGAACGTGTCCCTCCATAAGATGGATTAAACGGCCTGTTTCAACATCCCATACACCCACGTTGTGATCATAGCTGCCGCTGACAAGGATGTTTCCATGGGCAGCAACAGCACGGACTGACTGCGTATGACCTGAGAGTGCATGCATGCACCACGAATTTCTTCCTGAGCCTGTGTATGGCTCATCACGTCGAGGATCTGGCAGACGCCATACACGTAATGTCGAATCTCTTGCGCCTGTAACGATGAGGGGGAATTTTGGTTCCATTCGTCCGTTCACCATTGTGGGCTGAATAATTTGGAGACACCGCACAGTTGACGTGTGGCCGGTAAAAATATGTGTGCATACACCGCGTTCGATATCCCACACACGAACCGTCCTGTCAGTGGATCCACTGACAAGTGTATTTCCTACATACTGGAACACCCAGACACCACCCTCATGCCCTTTGAGAGATCGGATATGTTTACCAGTCCTGGTATGATAAACATTGATTACACAATCGTTCTCACCCCAGATAATCTTTTCGTCGTCAAACTGAAGAGAGGTTACGATCTTCTGGGGATGTCCTTCAAAACTAATACGTTCAGCTCTACCGAGTCTCCAGTTTTGTCGAAGGGTATAATGGCGTCTAAAAATTTCCTTGTATGGGTGCTTCGGGTATGTTAATTCTGGCTGTTCTTTTGTCTTCCCCTTGTTAACTTCGTAGTCCCAGTCCATCTTGGAGTTGTATGCTACATTTAGCTCATCAGCGGCATAGTCAAAGTCATCTAAATCTAACAGTCGCAGCCATGTCTTTTCATCCGAGTCAATAATGGTTCGCCATTTTTTACTAACGCAAGATGCTCGGCATAACGACTGGAAATCGAGGAAACTGATCACGTGGAGAGCAAGCTCGTGTGGTAGTGACGCCAAAAAATCACGTTTCAATACAGGTATGATTACAGAGTTTACGAACTGTAGCGTACTCGTGGAAGATCTTTTTAGGAGCTGGAATAAAAGGTACGTTTTCATGTTGGGGGCAAGCGTATCAAAAGCGTTCACCATTCTTGGTAAACGCCATAGGGCTCTCAGAGCAGACGAATCTTGTATCTCGTTTTGCTGAATACTGGCAGTATGTCCGACAACAGCAGGTGTAGGGGAGGGGGAAGGGAAGGCACACGTGTGTTGGTCAAAATATGACGGTTCACCGTCAAGAGCATCTGAGGATGAGCTGTCTTGACCAGGCTTCAGCCGAGCACGTTTATAGCAGCTCGTTAAGGGCTTATTACAATCGTCACACGTTACCGATCGTTTTCGTGGTGACCGGTTACGACGCCGTGCCAGTGACGAAGAAGGAAGGAATAGTGACTCCTAACAAATTGGGATATCAGGGTTACTGTCATATTCGTTGCTTATTACCTGAGAGGACCAAGCAAGATCCGCTGACGAGGGCTTTAAACTAGGTGGTGTACTCGCACTAGCTAGTGGATATTTTTTACGGCAAGAGACATCAGGGGAAGGACTTTCGATGACAGTGTCTTCCACATCAGCTTCAGAGATAGAATCATTGGATTGGACAGATATGCGAACTGATGCGGAAGCAGTCTGCGATGCAGTGGATGGCGGTAGTGTAAGTGAAAGAGATAGGGATTGTGAAGATTGTAATGAAGAATCGATGGGATTGGAAGAATGCATGTTGATTCAAAATATCTACAGTAATGGGCGGTAATTCATATATGTTTACAGACGACCAGAAGTAAAGTGGTTCGCAACTGAATTCCAACAATAAAAAACAAGATAAAGATAAAAGGAGGTGTGGTACTGGACACAAAAGAACAAGAACCAGTAACCTGGGAAGATGGGACGGGAGCTTGAAACGATAGAAAAGGTGGGCAAGATTTTCTTCCAACCACGATCAAAAAGGGCGGACCTAACATGTCTGGGATGAAACAGGCCAATAGCAATTTCGTACACGATTTTGCAGGTGACTTTTACGTTGGATGAAAATCATCGCGTGGGGAAGATGTAGTACACTTCTTTAAAACATACTTTATTCGTTGAAAATACTATATAATAAATACAATTGATATTTCAGTCTAATACCAAATCTTCAAGATCCATTGATTGATGTTTTTCTAGAGCTGAGAAGTAGATATAGAGATATTAATGATACCAGGCTGGGCGCTGTACCACATACTCCAACTCCGAACCATCAACGCTTGCCTTAATGGACGTTCCTACACTGAGTCTTGTTGACTCCGATCTGTCTTCAGATGTGGTGATGTTCCCCGTCGTTGAAAAAATCTGCGCCAAGAAATGCTAGGGAAATGGACTTGAAATCATATTTTCTCTGTAAAGGCTATACTATGTATGCTTATTGTACAAACACAACGTTCATCTTCGCTTGGAACAAATTTCTACCAGTGTTAAGTAAAATTTCAGTTCAGCCAATGAAGGATGAGTAAATGATCGTTTCATCGACCAGCTTTGTGAATCACACATTCGATGATGGCAAAAAAAAAAAAAAAGGCTAGGCTTTGGTTTATAACTATATTGCTCCTTCATTCACTAACATGAAACAGCTATCATCTACTTTTTGACTTTTGAATTAACTTTTATTACTTATTTGATGGGAACTTACAATAGTCGCATAGACAAGACATAACGTTGGTTACAGCTATTAAAATACAGACCCACTAATGTATTATTCTTACCTATCATCATTACATTACTTTAAATTGTTTTTAATTTATACAAACACTTCGCTCCATTTGTGGTTAATTATTGTTTATCTTCTGATACCAACAGAATCTGTAACAGCATCAGCTATGTATCCGAGCGGTTTCTCATGGATTTTACATCTCTAAGGCATTTATCACAGAGAAACGACACATTACTCCTGCATCATGATATGAATGATCCATGAGTTATGTCATTGATTTAACTTATAAGACAGATAAGCACTGTTGGTTAAAGATGTGTTTCTCTTGTGTTTAGAGGTTAACTACCTACTACTAGGTCATTAGCAGAACACCGATGCATATATCCTATTTTTCTTTTTTCAATGTAATCTCCAGCAATGTAATCTCCAGCAATTTAGTCATTGGGATACCTCAACCGTAGTCTTCATTGTGGATTAATGGATGTTCCCATGATGTATATAGCAAAATCGCAGAAATTAACATTTGTATGTACATCATTTTACAGTGTTTTGAATTGACCGCCGTGTTTAGGTAATCGGAAAACAATCTGATACGTTAGTTACATCAACTGGGTTCCCCTTAGACACAAAATTCATTTGAGCAGTATAAAGATTCATTCACGACTAGTAAAAGATAATACTTAGACGTTAACTAATTTACTCATCGAGATATTTTTGCACAAATGTGGAGAGCACCCCGCAATTTGACCGGATGGGGCGACATGGAGAAAAAAATATAGTATTAAGGTAAGTAATTCAAGTGCACTGTAAAGGACTTAAAAAGGGATACAACATCTGACAATCTGTTGCTAAAGACGAGTGAAGCTTAGTATGAAAATTTTTGCGTATTTAGGTGATGAATCGAAGTTACACACCCAACCAAGATGGTTCGGAACGGATGTTAGACCAGCACCGTTCCGGGAACAGTTTTCCCTTTCTGATTTTTGAGCGGAACATCTCCTAGAGACACAGTGAACCAACCAATTGTGCGAATCCATGTCATCCAGGTCCACTTTAAGGAGCTCTCGACGCAAAGACTGTAGTGGTTCCCTGCAAATAGGAGAACTCTATGCTTATCAGCGCAAATAAGCCGATCATTCTTCTATGTTATGCACTTATTTGACGCAGGCTTATCTGTTCTGTGTCTTCAAAGCGCCTCGCGCTCGGTTCGGTGAAACATATTTCCCATAGAGAGACCGACTTTTATGAATGTCCATTCAGCTATATCCATGCTTGCTGGATTCATTCTTACAAAAGCCATTGTCACCCGCATACTAAAAGCCTATTTGAATAGACAACAGGGCACCTTTAATGCACGAATTTGTCGTGGTAGTATGTTTCTGCAAGGCACCAGACTAAAAATTTGATCCGACTATCATCATGATTGGTTGGTTTTTACTAGTTCGTGCATGTGGCTAAAGTGATCAGCCAAAGTATAAATCCGGATCAAAGTTGCCATGTCAAGAGTAAACAGTATAAAACTAGTCCATGTTTATCATCTCACTGTACCGTTACATATCTAGGTCTTGTTTTATATATTGCGAAATATGGATTTTTCCATGCAAAGTATGTAAATCCATAATGACTGGCATTGAGTTTGAAATACGCTAATGCAACGTCCGGATTCCTTTCTTTCCTACTATATTTGATTTAAAAATGGCTACAGATACATTCATTGACTCCCATATCCACGTGGTAACTAAGAGTCTTGAAGAAGCTATTATCAAGGCTGGCGGCGACCCTTCAGGATATCCACTACCCACTTGGACCGAAGCATCTTGCTTGCAAGTGATGGACGAACTTCGTGTGGCCCGCGCCATTTTGTCGGTCACCTCACCAGGACCATCCATTGCTGGAAATGGCCCAGAAGGCAAGGCACTAGCTCGTGTATTGAATAATGAGGTGGCGGATATTGTTGGTCGCAATACAAATCGGATGTCATTTTTTGCTTCCTTGCCTGATTTTACTGATGTGGAGGGTACATTGGCTGAACTGGACTATATCTTTGCAGTACAGAAGAAAGCTGTAGGCGTGGTGGTGATGACATCGTATGGAGACCACTTGCTAGGCGATGTGCTGTTCAAACCTATCTGGGAAAAACTAAACAATTACAAGGCTATTGTATTTATACATCCTTCCTCGGTGAATATCACTCCCAAGTATATTGCAGGCTCTCTCCCCCAGCCGATCATTGACTACCCTTATAACACGACACGTACAGCTTTGGATCTTTTGCTGACAGGAAGATTCCAACAGTGCCCTGATATTGATATTATTCTTTCTCATGCCAGTGGCTCTTTGATTTATTTGGCTGCACGCGTGACTGAGCTCATGCGTCATTGCTCCTTCTCTTCCTCTGTCTCGTCCATCACTTCTAAGGATCTGGAGCAAAACTTGCATCGATTTTATATGGATACAGCGTTATCAACATCTCCTCCACAACTGGAAGCTCTTCTAGCATATGGTGCGTCTGATCGACTTATTTTTGGTTCCGATTACCCTTATGCTCCTGAAGCTGTATCTCTCAGCTTCGGCAGGCAGCTTGATGAATTCATTGCTACCAATCCTAAAGGTCGACTCATTAATGCTTCTGCTCTCACGAGAAATGCTGTCCAACTTTTCCAAAAGCATGGCATCAACCTTTAAAAGAGGCTGGTAACTATATTCTAGTACAACAGCGATAATCAATTAATCTCAATTTCTCACGTAGCAGGAAGTGTACTTTAGTTTTCTTCTCTTTTATATGAATTACTGTATTAAGTTTTTAAGAAACACTGTTGTTGAACAAATATATTTATCTTTATTTTCCCTCAAGAAAACAACTATCGGTCAATCCAGAATACATACCTTCCTCGTGTCGGACCTCGTTATACGACGAAGAATTCTATTGGACACCGTCGTCACGCTTGAGCTGTTAGTCATTTGCGATAGTCTTGCATTCTTTCTTGCTTGTACATCAGGTCTTTTGTGGAACAGGTTATCGATAATATCTTGCCAATTATGAGAGTTCCTTGATTTCTCACTTGAAAGGATATATCACTCAGAGTAAAGATAAAAGATAACCATGGAAATCAAAGAAAAAAACACATAAATTCAGCCAGTCTACGTCGACGTCGATAATATGGGTCTATGTTCTATTCTTTAGTTTATTTACCTTCTGCTCCAAATCACGTTCGTACGTATTGAGCTATTTATTTTTTTATGACTACAGAAAAATTCACAACTTTCCCCATCCATTTTCCACTTTTGATTAAAAAAACTTACCTAATTTAATTAACGTGAATCAATGACTTGTTTTTTCTGCCATGACATTCATCCATTTGTTGATATGCATTACAAAACCGCGTGAGAAGGGGAAAAACTGTACCATGTTTGATACTTGCAACAACTTTCCACAATTTCAATCAAAATCTTGGTCAAGCGCGGATGAAATTTCCGGTGATGTTGCACCGGAAGAATCGATATTTTTGTTCGCCTTAATGTTTTATCGAAATTGGGCTTGGCAGTCTTTCATCGCTTATTGGATGATCGGCGGGTTGTTCGGTCTCCTCGGTTTTTGGACACAAGTGGGTGGTGAGACAGTGTGACGTGCTGTTTGTAAGCATATAAGTTTTTGATTGGATGCTGAAAGATGGCTCGAGAAATGGATAGAGGTAATTTGAACTGCGTCTGGAGTAGTATACTCATACGATGATTGGCTGGTCATGACAAAGCGTTCTGTCGGGGGAACCGCGTGACAGACCAGCAAACATATAAAAGCAGATTCAAACACAAACAAATGGTTTTTTTAATTCCCACCTTACACTTTATCCCTCTTTCCCCAGCTCTATCATGTCCAATAACGTCTTGACTACATCCAACGGTAACCCCGTTGACAATGATCAAACTTCTCAAACCGCCGGTTTCTACGGCCCAGTGTAAGTTGAAATACTATACCCAATCCGTGCATCTAAATCATATCCGTTGGTGCATTGTAGTTTGATGCAGGATTTCCACCTGATCGATAAGCTTGGTAAGACGCTTGTCTGCGTGTGTGGGGAACCCAAACTTACGTGACTTTTTTTTAGCCCATTTTGACAGAGAACGTATCCCCGAACGTGTTGTTCATGCTAAGGGTGCTGGCGCCCACGGATATTTCGGTAAGGTGCTGAATGCAAAATTCATCGTTTATTTAGTGTTTATTTCCTATAGAGGTGACGCATGATATCTCGCACTTGACAAAGGCCAAGTTCTTGAGCAATGTTGGCAAGCGCACACCTGTCTTCACCCGTTTCTCCACCGTGGGTGGTGAAAAGGGTAGCGCTGACACAGCCCGTGATCCTCGTGGTTTCGCGGTAAAATTCTACACTGAAGAAGGAAACTGGGATATGGTTGGCAACAACACACCCGTCTTTTTCATTCGCGATCCCTCCAAATTCCCAGGTAACATACTAAACCTTTTTTTCTATCATCACACATTACAGAGATTTAACCGGCGATCTCCCGCTTTATAGACTTTATCCATACCCAGAAGAGAAACCCGCAAACAAACTTGCCCGACCCTGATGCCTTCTGGGATTTCATTTCATTGGTGCCTGAGACACTTCATCAGGTCACTATTTTGTTCTCCAACCGTGGTACTCCTGATGGTCTCCGACACATGAATGGTTATTCATCCCACACATTGAAATTGGTTGATCGCAACAACAACTTCAAGTATGTCAAGTGGCATTTCTTGACCGACCAGGGTGTCAAGAACCTCTCCGCTGAAGAAGCGGGCAAGTTGGCAAGCCAGGATCCTGACTACTCCACGCGTGATCTCTTCCGTTCCATCGAGCGTGGCGAATATCCATCATGGAGTGTGCATATTCAGATTATGGAACCTAAGGACGCTCAAACCTACCGTTTCAATCCATTTGATGTCACTAAAGTCTGGCCTCACAAGGTAAGAACAGAAAAAAAGGCGGGGTAGTGTGAGAATCACTGGATTTTTCTCATCCCATGTGAAAAACGAAAAATAGGATTATCCGCTGCACCCTGTCGGCAAAATGGTGTTGAACCGCAATCCAGAGAACTACTTTGCTGAGACTGAGCAAGCTGCTTTCTCTCCTTCGCACATGGTGCCCGGTATTGATGTTTCGCCCGATCGCATGTTGCAAGGTCGCCTGTTCTCTTACCCCGACACCCAGCGCCATCGTCTGGGTCCCAACTATACTCAGATCCCCATTAACCAACCCCATGCACGTGTGGCACACTACCAACGCGACGGTCCCATGGCCGGTAAGATTTTTCTATTGGACACAAGGGGAACACAGAGAATTGTTTGTACTAAGAGATCTATTTACAGTAAACGGCAATGGCGGCTCAGGTGTCAACTACGGCCCTAACTCGCAAGGTGGTCCGCAGCAAAACAACCTGGTTGGAGTCACCTTCACTGCCGACGAATTGCACGGTCTTACCGGCCGCTTCACCTATGAGCTTTCTGATGTCGACTTTGTCCAACCTGGTAACTTGTACCGCCTCTTGTCCCCACAAGAGAAGACCGATCTTATCAACAACATTGCCGGTCATTTGAAGAATGCTAAGAAACACATCCAGGAACGTCAAATCGGACACTTCAAGCGTGCTGATCGTGAATACGGTGAACGCGTTGAAGCTGCCATCCGCCAATTCGCCAACAAGGCTTAAGTCATTATTACTGCATCCAAAAAAAAAAAAACACACATACTGTTTTGTAACAAATAAAATGAAAATCAATCTTTACATGATACGATTGGAAGTATCAAAAACGGCGCGGAACTCTACTGTACCGCGACAACGCAGGTCCACAAGATTTGTGATACCTTGTACAATTCTATCTTTGGATTTGATTAAACCATGGCTAAGTAGTTATCCGCATTGTCTGTGCACTTTGTATCAATGGAGATACACATTTATCGGTGATTGATGTGATGCCAAACGCAAACGTGAATCAGTGATTAGATAGCACTATCGAGATGTGTGCTTTGCTTCTAAAGGAACGGTTGCACACGATGTCTATACAATGTCGCTATTTGATATTCCCATGAGGTGCAAATCGCTGATGTAACCCACTGAGAAAAAGTTGTCCGTCTGAAACCAATGCCAGCAACAGCGTACTCACGTCTGCAGGAATAGATCAGTCATGCCATTCGGAACACAGAACTCGTGAGCACCAACTTTAAGGTGCTCGTTTTCTTACCCTGTGTGGGAAAATGATTTTTTTTAAGTGGGCTCCTTTTCGTTTAAGCGTGAAACAGTCAAAACGCTCACGGATCGCTTAAGATAGTATGCCAGAGCTTGGCAAGCGGAGGAAGAGATCACGAAGTCCTCCGATTGTAACCATCACACACAGCACTAAAATCGCCACGGATACTGACCCTCTCCTGAACATTCATGCGCTAGCGCCATTTACTTGTTTAGAAAACTTGATCACATTCACAAATGAAATAACCTTTCCTTTCTGTTACATCAAACAGTAGGGCATGTGTACGTCCATCATGAAGAGATATCTAAAAAAAGAAAGGAGTACCATTTTGGATCGCACTACCCCCCTTCCACAACGTGGCCTTGGATGGGGAGTCGGAAAGATGGTCTCGACAACTTAACAGATGTGCACAAAAAGATGTCGTACCGGGTTCCATATAGAATATCTGCAAGGGTGCATTTGTGATACAAGCCATAATGGCGTGCTTATAGCTTTCACTTTTGCCTAGTTGCTACAGTCGCATGTACGCTATCTCCTTTTCATGGTGGATTTAATAGTACTTGCCAATACCCTGCGATAATTGAAGTCCGGTCAGTTCACGGTGATAATCGGGACGAAGCTTTTTTAAACTTTCAAGCATTATATTTTGTTTGTAACAGTAGTGTACATGTCAAGTAAGTAGAGATTCTATAGTTTCTACAAAAATTTTAAGCTGTCTATGGCTGAGGTTGAATGTCAACATTTTGTGCGTATTCGTCAATATTCGTGAGTATCCTTTCCGTTACGTTGGATCCCTGTCCAGAAACAATTTGAAGTAAATCCAGCTAAAATAACATGACGCGTTACTATATTTTTGCTACAGCATAGTAAAAAACATACCGTCATTTCCCAGTTGCCTAGAATATCAATGTGATCACCAGCCTTACTTCCTCCTCTCACATCAAGCTTGCTCTCTGGTTGCTCGTGTAGGTATTGTTTCATAACAACAGGACTTCTTCCAGGATTATATAGATCGGCATGCTTTGTCCATCCACCCGACGGAGTACATACGTATCCTAGTGAAAGTAGAGGGACAGTACCATCACTACCAAAGAAGTTAGATTTGGATACCAGATTTACGTCATATGAATTACCCATCTGAAACACGTACGCCTGTTTCCACACGACGGATAGGATCGTTCACTGTCGTGTCGATGTACTAGATGCAGAGTTAGTCCATTGGAAGTATCGTTTTGTCCTTTTACCATATGTCGATTTTGCAAAGCATGGGCTAACTCCTTTGCTTTGGATTTTGCCTTGGCCTTGGCCTTTTCCCTTAATCCTAGCTCATCTTCGTCGGGAGTGGCTGTGTAATAGTAGCTGCGCTCGGTTGGGAGACCCACGCCATGTAAGCAATAGATCTTCATGCTGGGTGCTGTTATAAATAGTGTTTAATCGTGGGTACCGCACAATCGCCGCAGAGCCTCTCCCTTTCTTTTCTCACCAATTGGTAACTGCGATTCCAAAGGATTCGACCATTTTGTAGGGTCATCATTATTCTTCTCTAGCTGCTCTTTTGATGTCTCAATGCCATAGGAGTAGTTCAGCCGAAGTTGGTTATGATAATCGGCGGATGTACTTTCAAGCAACAGGTCAAAGGCGGTAGCAACAGTCAGATTATGCGTCAAACTTCGACCAGCCCATGTGTTGTTGAGTTCTTCCTCGCTCGTAACGGGTGTGACGAAGGAGATCATACTTCCAAACGAATGGTATTCCTCACGCTTTTCATCATCAGGAGCATTCTCCTCATCTCCCCAGATTGTCTCACCACCTTTTGGCAGCATCGACGATCCACCAGCCCAAGTTCTGATCAAGCTGACACGCTCCTGACGGGAAAAGAAACGCTCCAGAAGATAGGCACTAAAACTTCCAAAAGCCAATGTATCGCGTGTCTCACCTAAACTATCTTCAGTACATTCTCACAAAAAACATCACAAGATTACCTGATAACATTGCTGTAAGAGCCTTTGGTGCACCCATCATTGGTCCCGCAATGTTTACAAATGTCTCGACATGCTCTTCCACCCAGTTTGGACCGCCATTGCCACCCATGGGGTGCTCGGCCCACTTGAGAAAATAAGGGAAAATGACGGCACCTAAATAAAGGAATTCGATCATTGTTGGGCTTGTTGATCATAAACTTTAATTTTGTGTTACCCATGGAATGGGAAAGCACAACAGTTTTCCGCCCTATGGTTTGTTTTGACAGCTCAATGGTATTCTTCATGCGGGTAAAATAGCGATCTCGCACCTCGAGATTTGAAAACGCCAGACGCCAGTCGTAACTTGCAAAATGCATATTGTTGCTGTCGTATCCAATCGCTGCAAGGTTTTCAATCACTTTTGCCCATACCCAGTACCTAGGATGATTTCAAATGAACAATGCCTCACTTTTTCCCCTTTCTATCCTTACCCAGTGACAAAGTAATCGGCCGCATCAAGACCTAGTTACTACTCTCAGTACAGCCTATCTGTTACAAGATGCGCCTACCTTGTGCTACACGTAATTTAATTCCAGGAGGATCCAATCCTGTCACGGGGTCTAATTTCAAATGCTGCGTCCATAGATCCTTGTCCAAAAGGACAGACCGAAACATTGCTATGTCAATGCGTGAGAAAAAAAAAGAGGCCTTGTGTGGTATTCTATCGCTTACTTGTTGTGCCCCACATGCGCTTTCGAAAGTACTTCCGTGATGTCTCGGATGTTCCCCAACTTTCTAGACCTGATGACACAATACCAGGGATCATGACCACCGGGAAATGAGGTTTCAGTTCGAGTTCGTCCCTATACGGCAGCAACCCATGATATCAATAGTTTTGTCACCGGAACAAGTGACAGTTACTTGTGAAGTAATGCAGGCATAAATGGTATTTCGCTTGAGGGTGCAGGTTTCAAGAACCTGGTAAAGTTTCCAAAGAGATCATCGACAGCATCTGTTGTAGGAAGTATACTTGCAAGATCAACATCGGCTAGCTGTAGAGCGAGATAAGATTGAAGTTCATTAAGATGTGTCTGAGCTATCGGCGTAGTAGAGGCACCGTAGGTCGCCAGCAACCCCAAAACGAGACCGACGGCAAAGTGAAAGCGTCGACGTTTCCAGAACGGTGGCTTCTGCTGTTGCTGTTGAAACATTTTATTGGCGTCGGCCATAATGTCTTCTGGGGCGGTCATTTGTCTACGTGGTGGTCGCTCATGGCGAGGTGATGATACTCTTCTTCTCATTCCAAGAAGTGAAGAAAACAGAAGCCAAGAAATTTTCAGTAAAATGTATGCCACATTCAATGTCAGCCAGTATCTCAAACGCCTTTTCGGGTAGTTGCACAGTAATGTCTTTGGGGAAGAATATGCTGTAATAGTCGCCTTTCTTTGGGGGAACATACAGTAGTGCTGTAAACACCTTCCCCGACTCGACGAGCACAATCACATTTTCATAATAGAATGTGCTTTTCTTTTTTTTTCTCTTTTTTTTTTTTGCGCTCAGAGAATCAAGGGCTGTCAATGGGAATCGGAAATACATCTTTCAAATTTTTTCTCTAATATAGGTGTTATAAAGACGTAACACAGCTCTTTCTTTTTCCAAACCGAACGAAATCTGAAGTCGTACCTACGTTTCTTGTATTTACTTCTGATGGGTCCAAGGAAAAGTGCAATCGCCTGTAATAGATGCCCCGCTTCGTTATCAAGACAGATCGGACCAAAAGAAGAGAAGATGGCCGCGTGCAATGTGTAATAGACTAAATAGCTGATCATACAGTTATTGTTTACTGAATCACTTTACACGCCGTTCTAAATAAAGTTTGTGTCTGCGAATGATCCAAGTTGGCGCAAAGTGTGTGTGATAATCGCTCAATCCATGTTTAACCAACGTAACTTTGTCGTAACCTATTTTAAAAGGGACGCGAATTGGGTCTTGGGGATGAATGCAAAAGGGAGGAACCACTTTCTGGCGCCGAGCTCATGACAGAATCTTATAAAGAGTCATCCGCCACAAACATCAGTGTTTACCCGTTCAGTTGTCCTACAGACTGTGGCTGAGAACAAGGAATCTCCGAGCGTTCGCCTTCATTTCAAGCGTTGACCAAAAATGAACCATGTGTCCCTCATTTCCAGTGGCGGACATTGAATTCAGAGGAGTTCAGTGCTGCTCGTGATGGATATGCATCTCGTTCTGCTGCATTCTGCTGGTCATGCAACCACATCCCTTCTTTAATGAACTCGATCATTGGAGGACCACTTCACAAAGACCTCAACCATCAGCGAAACAAGATATTTCCCCAGAAAATTCGAGTCCTGTCATGTCGAACAACAAGCATTACGCTGGTGATTCAGATCATCACCCCGATACAACCAAGCAACCTCTTTTTTCACTGGACAGCAATCGAGGCTGGTTGGAATCCACCGCCGTCAAGGTAGTTCCCTCTTTATCGTATTCGTCCGATCGGTTGCATCAAGTTGGCCGGAAACCGGAGAAAGAGATCACAACTGAATCACAAACAGGTACACTTTGATGCATTCAGCTACTTTCCCCCAAAAACTGACACAACCGATGTATGTAGCCAAAGATATGTTGGGTGCCGTCTCTGAAGAGGACATTATGAAGCTCACTCAGATGACACAACAACCAATGGAATCGCCTCGCAAGCATATCCACAAAGATCAGCGACACCATCGCAGTGCAGGTAAACTGTGCGTCCATTGAGTAGGTTTATCTCCTTACCGCTATCACAAAGAGGAAAACACCAAGGGAAAATTGGTTTATGGTCGACATGCTTATCAGACGACCTGTCCAGATCCAGGCGCAAAAGCAGCAAAAGAGAGCGAGTCCCTTGGCGAAAAAATGAAAGATGTGCCAGAGGTGTACAACGATTCAACAGTAGATCGTTCTCAACGACCAAGGATTGACCCTTTAGCACGTATAACGGGTACTTCTGCGAGTACGGAAAATTTAACTCTCAAATCTCAGATGACTTCGGTGTCACCACCGACACGCACGTCCACGAGTACACCACCGCCATCAACCCTAACATCGCCTTGTAATAAAGATGTTCAAAACCTTATTTCTCAGGAACCGTCATTGAAAGAAAATAGTGATCACCGACGATCATGGTATAAATCGTTCATTAAGCGCGACAAGTCCAAAGGAAAGTCAAAAGTAGATGGTGATAACTATCGCCCCCTCGAAACTTCCCGTCTTTCCACAGAATCGGACCGATCGCAACCAGACATAGAACCACTACCCATGGTACGTGAAAACAGCCGCGGCAGCACAGCGAGTAATAAAAAACTCGCTGTGGATACCGCTGCTCGACATAAATCCACGGCAGCGGCTACGGATCGTTTAAAACGTATGTCCTATTTGAACCCTACAATGTCGATGAAATCACGTCTCCTTTGGCCTGCAAATCGCCATCAACGCACATCTTCCTCCGCGCTTCCTGCAAACTTTGCAGAATCATCCATGCTCGCCGGAAAGCGTGAACCAAAACGGACACGTAACGACCGAAGACATTCCTTCGATAGCATGCAATCAATTATGAAAGACTATTCTCAATCACCTATCAAGGCAAAAGACAATGCCCAAAAATTGCGTCACCGGATAAGCACAGGTGGAATCATGAGACGAAGCCCTAGCCAAAGTGATCGAAAACATGGAGATATCTCTGCTGCAAAAGAGAAATATGTAATGGCTGGAGAGAGCCCGGTGGACTACTCAGAATGGGTTGAAAAAGATCAGGAGGCAAGCCATAAAAGAAAGCAGTGGTCTTTTTTCTAATCGCAACTCCCAGCGAGAGTTTCTGGCTCGCTTAGAAAACAAGGCCGCCGCTTTGAACACTGTACTAACACAGAACAGTGATGATCTTGACGCAAGCGAGGAGTACCTGTCAGATACAGATGGGATGGGTACCTGGGATAGCGAATACGGTATCAAAAGTACCTGCGCAAGTATAAGCGACAGTGCCAGTCGAAAAGCAGATCCAGTAGAGGACAGCTCTGGCGTGAAATCTCTCCTATTCGATTACGATAGCTTACCTGATGAGGTTATTTCACTGCTGAAGAAATACGAGATGAACGGGAAGATGGATATAAAAATTCGGAGGGTGAAAAGAGCACGTCCTACGGAGAAGGACGATGATGCTGAGGAGGATGAGGAGGATGAGGAGGAAGAAGACGAAGAGAATGAAGAAGATACAGTGAATGCGACTGATGTGATATCCAGTGAACTGTTACCAGCTAACCACAGTACAGCTGAAAAGCGAGCCATTAAGAGAATAGGTAGAACAAAATAATATTCAATCGAGAAGCTAACGAACCTGGACTAGCTGAGGTACAAGTGAACGGTGACGATCCTCATGAATTTGTAAAACTCGCGCAACTTGCGGACGATCGCGCCTTGGGTACCGGTAGGATCATTTACAACAGCATAAAATAGAACCGTTCATTGGTAATAGGTCCATTGGTGGATATCCATGTTTCTCTCCTTGGTGGTCGTTCGGATAATTTCGACCAGTAAGGAATGGTCTTCCATGAAAATAGCTAACTATTGCCTTTACAGTGAGGAACTGGAAGAGATTCTAAGATTTTCACAGACAGTGAATGATCAGCTGGAAAAATTGCAGAGCGTTTCTCACAAAGCAAAGGTGCATAAGACAGTGTTCTTATCAGCAATGTACTTATGCATATCGATAGCAATTTTTGAGCGATCACCGCGACGTAATGGATAGTCTAGGTCTTGATGATGCGGAGGCTGCTCATTATAGCCACCGTTCATTCAAATCTAGCACCGAAGAGAACAAGCAGGGAAGTGCGACAAGCACACCCCGACGGCCACATGTAGCCTTTGCTCTAGGTCCACCCTCTTCGTCCTCCTCAAATCAGTCACATACACTAAAACCACCGTCGTCCAATTCGAGTTATGAGCCGTCGATTTCTTCCTCTCGGTACAGCTACTCATCACTTCGACGTGCTCCATCTCTGCTTCTGAACAACATTCCCTACCGATCAGTTAACCCCTTCGATTATCGACAGGAAGAGGTTCGACTAGGAGTGGAGGCTTTGAGGAACGAAATGATCGAGTTTAAGCGTGCTTTATGCTGTACGGAAGATTTGGTGCGGGACGTGCAGATTGACGTGAATGATACCCGCAATCGAATGGAAGTGTATATCAAAGACATCCCGGAATCTCAGTACTCAGCTGTAAGTGATAAATTATTTTGTCAGCACAGTATGTAACAGGAAAGTGTAGCTTAAGAAACTGGAGGTTGATATTGAATCGATTCTCGCTAACCGAGCAAAGAATCCTTGGATGGACACAGGTTACGCACTGCTATCTTATCTACTGACAGGTAAACTTCTAGGGAGGAAAAGGAAATAGACTCACCTTTTTTTTTTTTGAAAAAAAAAAAAGTTTTCGCGCTGGGTGTCTGGACTGTTATCTGCGTCTTAAAGTGGGGACGAAAAGTTGTTCTATTTCCCTATCAACTTTGGCACACCTACTCGGAGTATCTAATAGAACGGAACAAGGCTGTAAAACGAGCAAGCATGCAATCTGTTGCTGGCATTGTCGACAGATCGGCGGAAAGCGAGCGAAGGAGGAGAAGCTATGCCAGTGTAAATAACATTCATCCAGAATAAGGTACAACTTCATACTGTATTTATGGGACTGCATAATATACAACATAATAATATTCCCAGCATTTATTCAATAAAATATCATTATAATAGAAAGCCATCACAGAAGCCATGGATCCTGAAAAAAAAAAAAAATGGCAAGTAGCCAACCAGGCAGAATAAGGTTACACCTACAACCAAACATCTTGAAAGACCAAGATGTGTGAATGGATCCAAATGTAGCGAAAAGAGAAGAGCGTTTTCACATAGAGTTATTGATAACGGTTCATTTCTTCTTTTGATTCCACCTCTATGCCACGTTTGTTTCTATAGGGTAGGCATTGGGTACTAGAAAAAGAATTGTCGATGAATATTCCATCGACTTTTTGTAACCCAAAACTGAAATTCAAACTCCACTTTATTATTTTCCTTTGGAAAGTTTATGCCAAGCATTATCGAAACTTGGGTAATCCCAAAAACTAAAAAAATATTTTTTTTTCTTTTTCTTATGCAGGCGGTACGGAGCCGTAGACAGCCGTGTTGGCCGGGTAACCCTGGAGACGTCGTTGTTCACGTTCTTTAATAAGGATATAAAATCCATGAAGATGGCCTAAACGGAAGTTAAGTCTTGGCGAGTTTTATGTACATGAACTTACCGGGTATGTAACCGAGAATGGTTAAACAGCTAAAAAATAAAAAATATGTTAGCAAGAGGAAAAGAACGGCAAAAGTAGATCGTACAGATTGATCCAGAAATCAGCACCACATCCTTTCATCAAAAAGACGCCCAACGGAGGCAGCAACAAGATGATCAGAATAAGACAACAGTCGCCAACCATGATAGGAGCAAGAAAGAGAGGTAAACTTTCCCGGTGTCGGTGTTTGACAATTTTAAAGATCATGCGTTCATCCGATGTCACACTTAACAAAAAGGTTTCGCTCAGAAACGCGTAACATGTTTTAGGCTCACACTAAAAAGACGTGAAGTTCCTGCTTCCTTCTTCCCAACGTGCCATTTGCCATCAATACATTCGATATAGTTATCGAAGCTTTTATTTCACGAAATAAACTATAGTATTATACAATTCGTCCTTTTTTAAAGTGCCAGTGTTTCCTTTTCGAGCCAAGCCAAAACTTTGGGGTCTGAAGCCACCAATGGTTTGAGTTTTTCCAAACATTCCTTATGGTAATCGTCGACCCATTTCTTTTCCTGTGCAGACAATAGATCGGTGTCGATTAAGTTGCGGCAAAGAGGCGCAATAGTGACGTGCTCGAATCCGAGGTAGCCCACACCACCAAAGTTGTTAGGAGTCTCTGCCTCACGAACAAGTAAAACGCTCTCAATACGAATACCAAACTTGCCATCCTCATAGTAACCCGGCTCTGTGGCATAAGGATGAGATCCTCTTCGTGTTTGAGAGATAGGCTACTTACCGTTGGTGACCGTCATGCCTGGGGACAAAGGCGTCTCGTTGCAAGATGGACGGACACTAATACCATGAGGTCCCTCGTGCACATTCAAAAAGGATCCTACACCGTGACCGGTACCGTGACGGAAATCCAGGCCGTCCTTCCACAAAGCTTGTCTAGCGAAGGGATCAAGAAGATAGCCAGTAGTACCCTTGGGGAAAACAGCTGCATCAATAGCAATGTGACCCTGCAACACACGTGTAAAGCATCGCTTTTCATAGGCGGAAGGCTTGCCAAAGTGGTAGGTTCTGGTCACGTCTGTAGTGCCGTCCTTGTACTGTCCTCCAGAGTCGCAAACATAGACAAGGTTGGGGTCGATCACCTTGCATGCGCCCTTTTCAGGCTTGTAGTGAATAATGGCTCCGTTGGATCCAGTGGACGAAATGGTATCGAAGGAAAGACCAACGTAGTGCTTTTCAGCTGCACGGAATTTTTCAAGGCGGTCAGCTCCGTCTACTTCATCAATGGTTTCGCCAGCGAGCAATTTTTCTTCGAGCCAGGCAAAGTATCGCACAAGTGCTGCACCGTCACGAAGGTGGCAGTCGCGCATACCCTTGAGCTCTGTGGCATTTTTAATTGCTTTCGCGTCCGTGACAACGGAACGATCTTCCATGACGTGGAACTACATACCGCATACGGAAATTCATACCAAATACAGTAAATCTCATGATAACACATACCCCGCCGAGGGCCATCACAACGGCCACACTTGTCTTTGGGTTAACCAATAACTTCTTGCTGGTATCGGTTAACGACTTGCTAACACCACGCAGGTCCTCAAAAATAGTGTTATATGGCTTCACAGTGACTTCGTTACCGAGGTGAGCCCGCACTTCTGAAGTCACTTTGTTGCTGTCCACGTAAAGGATAGCCTCGCTTTGTGTCACCAAGGCGTAGGAATAGAAAACAGGGTTGCATTCCACATCGGAACCTCGAAGATTGAAAAGCCATGCAATTTCATCCAATGCGGAAAGAATGATACCATGGGCGTTCTTGTTTTCGATGTGTGTGCGAAGATCAGCAAGTTTCTCCTGATGCGATTTGCCTAGGCAAACGTTTAGTACAATCTGGCACCCTGCTCATTTTCTAGCAAACCTGCAAACTGGATAGGATGTACAATAACAGGATCTGCTGGTGCTGCCGGACGCTCGTCATTCCATGCAAGATCAACGAGGTTTTCTTCAATTGGCACAAGGGAAGAGCCAACAGGCTCCAGTTCTTTCTGCAGTTGAGTGGAGTCGGCTACGGGTGACAAAGCCGTTAGTCTCCTCTCTCTTTTGGAGATCCAAAGCAACTTACGTGACGTGAGCAAAGAAGGATCCAAGCCAATGCGCGAACCCCCAGGAAGATTCTAAACATAAAAAGGTTAGCGTACGCGAAGTCTTGGGATTATGACGTGATACCACCTTCACCAAATACTCTTGCCAGGTTGGGACACCTGGAAGGCCCTGCTTCATCAACGACCAGTTGGTATCCAATTCTTCAGAAGCTTGAAGGAAATAGCGTCCATCTGTAAACAGGGCGGCCTCTTGTTTTGAGACAATCGCAAAGCCTACATGATGCGGAGGCGTGAGAAAAATGTGACACGAAGCTGGCTTCTTTCACCTGCTGACCCGGTGAAGCCAGAGATCCAATGTCGACGCTGGTAGCAATCAGCAATGTATTCGCTCTGATAAAATAAAAAGTTGTTCATAGCCATGGTTAGTCATCGTACGCTGGCCCATGGCGAAGAGGTTACCTGATGAGCGTCTTCGGAAGGAATGAGGCTAGCAGGACGAACAACGCGTTAGAAAACATATCAAAGCAAGCGATACATACAATGCATCCACATTATATTTTTCGGATCCCATCAACGCACGCAGCGCCTCCAAACGTTTGGTGGTGTTAGTCATAGTATGAAAGTTATAACGAAGCAGAAAAGATGCGTTTCCCCTTCGCGAGAACGACTTAAGTAGGGAAAACATTCGCACTATTTCTTATCCCGACCTCTGATACCTGGGTTTATTGGCGGCGACTGCGGACAAATTTCGGTCAGCAACATTGAACTTTGTGTCAACGGAGTTGGACAGATGATCATCGCTTGTGCATAAAACCTTAGACAACGCATATTTTGCGTAAACAACGGAATATACATTTTCTAAGACAAATAAACTGCTTTATGCGAAACAAATCAGCGATGGCCTTCTTCTCCCGTTTGGCATACTGCATCATAGTCACTGGTATGACCCGAGTCTCTCGGGAAGAGGCCCGCCTTGAGAGCTGGCCGGGGCAGCGATGTAACTTCACTATCACTGAAATACAATAAAGCCCGTGTGCGTAATAGGTGGTTTATTTTGTTTCTGTATTGATGTTTTGTGTAGATTTCCTGCAAAACTATTGTAACAATTTTCGAGCTTCTTCCTCCGCCTTCGTCTTATCCTCTACATCACGGACCCACCCTTTCTCGGATTCAAGCCATGCTTTCCATTTCGGCTGGCGTTGCCGTTGACCTAATGCCGCCACTCGCCGTTTGCGAATAAACGTATCCTCTGTACCAATGATATAGAACATGTGGTATGTATTGCGACAGATCTTGTACTGCATCCCCGAACGCACAAATATGTCTTCCTTGTGCTCCTCATCACTCTTTCCTAGCATATTCCTGTACAACGCATGAGAATTTCACACACTGCTTTGGAAATACTTTACCTCTTGAGTAGTCGCATTGTCAGTTTTGTCTGATCAATGCCTTCTGTTTCATTTGCCCAATCGATATAATTTGTCACGTAGGTCTCATAGCCATCTTTCTCTTCTGCTGGATAGGGAGTTTCGTCACGACTTAACAGATTAATATTCAGTGTCGAACTGCCCGTACTCTGTGAAGACAATGAGCTTTTCGACATGGAATTGGCATCACTCACAAATTCGATGCAGTACAAATTTTCGTCAGTGCCAACGATATCTTCGACCTCAAGTCGCGATGTCTTTAATAGCTGGGCATCGGAGGACCCACCTTCTCGGAATCTCTTGAACAACTCGATTAATTTTTGAGGTTTGCTATCGGAAACAATATGGTGAAGCTATCCGAATAAACTGTCAGTAACGGTAGGATAACTGTCAAAGACTTACATGACGGGTCAGGGATAATGCTACTTTATCAATTGTAAACATAATGTACACCTTTGGACCAAATAAACAGCGCGCACACTCTTCAAACGATTGTTGATCCAACTCTTCTTCCAAGAACTTTTCAATGATACTGAGTAGAGCGCTGTAGGATCCCTGGTTCATATCTAACTTAACACCTTTGGCTTAGGTAAGCATTTTGTCTAACGCGACAGCAGTCAACATACCATTCAGGCGCTTGCTGGTTAGACCTAGCTCCATAGCAACCTCATTACTGGCTTTCCCCTTTTTACTCTCTTTTTGGCGCTCCTCATACAATGTTTTCATTCGTAATAAGCGGCTATACAACATCTATTCGTAGTTTTTCAGTACAGTGACACATCCCTTTTTTCTGTTTACCTGGTACAAGCGGAAAAAGCAGTAAATGTGATTGTCACCAAACAAATGATAAATAGCTTTCTTTTCCGCTGCTGGTGACTTTTGCTCTGCAGTAGGAATTGCGCTGCTTGATCCATCTCCTGCTTGCGCATCTACTTCTGTCGTTGGAGAAGATGGAATATCGGAATCTGGCATCTTGTCCTCTTCCTGTTCTTGCTTCACTTCCCTTTCTTCCTCGACCTCATTGTGCTGTGCAACCGGCGATTTGTTTAGATTACGTGTCAAAACATCTTTTAGCAGACGCTGATCTTCGTCGTTTGCCTGTAATCGCTGATTCATAGCTCGTCGAGAACGTGTCCTTCGTGTACTTGTTCCTGTTGATACTACATCGTTCTCGGAATCATACGACTGCATTGATCTTGATTCATCCTCTTCATAATCAGCTTCCTCCACGATTTCGTCTCCATCGATCTCCATTTCAGAGTTTGTATCGGGTACAACATCCGTGATGTCAAACATGAGTGGCAAGAAAGTTTCCAAAAACGCACGCATACTTTCGCACTCATCAAGAGTAAATAGTGCCTGCTGTTCGAAGAACGAGTATAATACACGAGATATGTCTTTGAAAACAGCAGCGTCTTTGAAAACAAAGGCCAGCTGAGGTGTACGGCGTCCCTTAACGGATGATGTCTCGGATGGCGCACGCTTCTCTTGTTGCTCAGCCCGTAACGCCTCAATCTCGGATAGCAATGCTTTTGTTGTCATCGCCTTTTTATCGTTGCCTTTGAAAATGACGCCTTGGTAATCAAGTGATTTCCAGTAGTTTTTGGCCTCTACTTCACGCCATATCTTGTTCCATTCACGCTACGCAGAGTCATCATTGTTAAACAATAAGAAGTAACATCGATCTATCGTACCTGCGCTCTTTTCCATTCATCGTCCTTTTGTTTTAGTCGTTTCAGAACGATCGGTACCGTTTGTGCCGGATTGTTATGCAATAATTCAATAATCTCCAAACCGCGCTCGTTACCGTAGATTTTTTTCAGAATACGCTGATAAATCGTCTTTGACGGACCTCCAAGACCAAGAGGTAATCGGAAATTGTTCTTCTCTTCCGGCGCCATAACAGAAACCTTTTTGGCTATTGGCTCCAACAAGGCAATAGTATTTAAGTTTGCCTCTATGTTCAGATCATAGTCGTATCTGGATTTATGTATGTAAGGAATGGCTGTAATAAGTATTCAAACTCACCTTTCTTCTTCAACGCGGTGCAAAGCTTCTTCGTACTGATTTTTCTTAGATGCGACAAATCCACTATCTTCACTAGCCCAGGTAGGGTGCGATACGTACTCATCATTGAGAACTTCCCAGCAGAGCCCATCTCTTCCAGAGCACGTTTGCTTTTGCCACTAACCAGAATGATCAGTTATAGGTACCTTGCGACAAATGGTTGCTTACAGATTTTGGCACACAACGATAACTGGGTCCGTAGGCCTCGCATCGTGACAAATCTGGCTTAAGGACGTCCGCAGGTACATTCTCGACAATTTCGTCCTTGCCATCATATCCTACGAGTGACTTGAACCAATCAAACAAGTCTTTGTTGCCACCAATAAAGCCCTCTACTCTGTTAACTAGTACATTTTGATCAACAATTTGTTGGCTGAATAGATTCAAGACTTTCAAAAAGGCGTTGTATGTCGTCTTGTCCCCTATATACTTTTTGACGCGATCAAAAAACTCTGCTTCTTCTGCTGAGATTGCCGGTCGCAGTATTTCCTCTTCTACAGACATTCCAGATCGAACATCTGACGTTTGAAGATCCATCTTATGATGTAGCTTCGTACGCTTTGAACCCTACTTGCGATTAAAATACGATCAACAACCGCACCAATGCTACCTTCACGAAGCTAGAGCCTGGACCGGTGCTAACACGTTTCTTTCGTCCCGGAATACCAGGCATACCATGAGGCCCGATCGCTTTCTTTCCTGCTACTAAATGAATAACATGAATATGCCGTTTTTTTTTTTAAAAAAAAAAAAGAGTGTCTGAGGGAGTGGACAATGGGAACCCACCTTGGGCAGAACCAAAGAGGGCGGCTGAGCTCGATGAATGATTTCCAGATGCATCAGGTAAGAACTGTTTAAACTCATCTAGAAGATCATGGGCACCGTTAAACAGAATTTGAACTTGCGCATAGACCTAAACAGCGTTCTATAAACATATGATCTATGTGAGTAGTTTGAATATACCTCTTGGATTGGTTTTTGCTCTTTCTGATACGTCTGTAGAATCTCTAAGAATTGCTTATAGGTTTCGGGATCACTTGCGAACCGATTCTATGTAACATTATTTAGTCCTACAATACGCCTACATTATGCGAATGTACCTTTATTTTGTTGACATAATTGATAGCATGGTTGAATTCCACGGGTGGTCTGCGGTTACTAGTTGTGCCGCTTTCATCAGCAATGTGATTTGAAGAGGAATGCGTCTGAAAGGTATGGTGAGAGTGATGATGAGGAAACGACGAGACTGGAGACGACATTCCTCCGTTTGCAGTAGATGCAACACCGCCAGGCATGCCCCTGCCAGCAGGACCATAACCCATGGGTGGTTCGCACGCAGCGAAGGATGCTTGCTGAGGGTAGTACCGTGGTAATCCAGAGGACGGTAGGGACGATGAGGAGGACGAGAGATTTAAAGGCTCTCCATCGGCTGTGCAGGTTGTTCCAGATGGCGTCGTAACTTTGATAATATCACGCTCATGTTCATCTGTTGAGCACTCAATATGATAACCAGGAGGAAGAAATGTATTGAATACTGAAATCAACGATGGATGTCCACGGAAGAGCGTTGAAACACGTTCGATCACGCCTGGTGTATCAATTCTAATGGTTATAATGAATAAGAATAACTTTTTTTTGCTCTAGCTTGACTTACGCTTGACTCTTGAAATCTTTCATAATGTCCAAGAATTTATTATACACTTGTGGTTGACCGGGAAATTGGAACTTGACTTGATCAAGATACGTTAAAGCATCTTTTACGTTCAAAGGCCGATGGCCATTGGCCACGGGACTAGACGCAGATGAATTACGTATTTCCGTTGTAGAAGTCCTCGACTGCGAGTTTGGTGGAGGTGTTGCTGTTGATACAGGGCTAGCAGGTAAGGTATGCGTTGTTTGTGGAAGCGAGGACGGCTGCGAAGCGGAAGGTACTGCAGGCGAAGTAGGACGCAATAATGGCGATGTTTGTTGTTGCTGTGTCAACGTCGATGCAGGAGCAGCAGACGATAACGGGTTCGACATTGCACCACTGCTGGGCAAATGTGTTGTCTCTGTTTCACCAGAAGCGCTGTCTGATGTAGCTGCGTGGTATGCAGCTATCTGCGGTGGTTGATGCGGTGCCGGGGTTGAAAGTGGACTGGATGTACGAGAGATGCCTGTGTTAGGATAATGTCCACCATCCGCAATGTGGGGTGGTGGCAAAAGAACAGAAGCATTTGGCTGCGAAGGTGAGTGCGTCAATGGAATGTTGTACTGGTTAGGGGAAGCCAGGTGCTGGGAAGAGCTCACAGTTGACTGTGACGATTCAGACGAGGCAGCAGGTCTTCATAAAATATTAGCTCAGTTCATTCACAGTCCAAAGGGTAGAAAAGACCACCCTTAGTATAGCCAACACCGCACATTACCTGGAAGTTGTAGGCGAAGATTGTTGTAAAGATGTTTCCTCAACCATGGTGAATCGTTTTACAATCAACAAAATCCTCTAGTATATACTTTCGGCAGTTTTAAGAGGAAAGATCTGGCTAAATAAAACCAGGTAAATAAGGAAAATGCTACGAACGCGATCCGTGGCGACTTGACGTGGGTAAGAAACGACTTTGCAAAACTGTGTCGATTAGCGGAGTTTACGATTCGAGACCAGGACTGTGCAGCTTCCAACAAGAACGTCACGGTAATGAATTTGCCCTTTCGGACCGTCGGCAGAAACCGTCCAGTTGGTGAGAACTAGCACGAAAATACGGTTGGCTGATATGTTTATTCTCAGCTTTCACGTAAGATTCGTATTCTTCTATTCTACTTCCACTTAGACTCTTGAAAGTCGATAATGCATATCTTCGACAGTTGTCGTGGATGGGAAATTTTTTAAATAACACCAAGCTTTAGGATCTCCATGTGTCGCTACATCTGTTTCTGTGTCTTGGCTAGGATGCAAGTATACTCCAAAAACTTCTTCTTGTGCAATCCGTTTCATCACAAAACGCATTATCTTTGAAATAACTCTTTGTGGCACATTCACCTCAAATGGAGAAATTCTGAATACTTAGTCCGAATGTTTGAACGACAATATCTCCCATATCTAGGGTGTAGATATGACACGTAACTTCTTTAATATTAATAGAGAATATGTGCCTTTTATAAAACGTATACGCTATTTTTTAGAGATCAGTACCGCTGAATCCGGCGTTTCTTTGGTGCAAACGTCAAAGAAACGCTAAACTTCTTTCTGCAGAAGGGATATGATGATGATCGTGCTTCCTCTGATGTTAAGATGCTTAGATGAAATAGGCGCTATTAACAAGAAGGAAGAAAGAGCAGCGAAAAAAGAAAAGCCATGCTACCTGTTCATATAAATACTTAAACTTCTCTAATAATATCATAACATGAAATAATACAAAAAAATGCTTATCTAATATTCGGACGAAGTTTCACGTTATCCGGACAAGCGTAGTAGGTTCTTAGTGAAATATCTGTGCGTTTAACCATACTAAATTCGACACTAGATCTATGTGACAATGACTTGGTGCAGATAAACAAATAAGGACATCGCAATGCTCTGAGCCTCAATCAGTAGACGTCCTGTTCTAACCACTGTGCTATAATGTAAATATGTCGTATCCAACAATATTGCAGCATATGCACTATTTCTTACACAAGCAACAAGTCCTGTACTTTTCCTAATATCGGTTTCACTAAGACTACGAAATGAGAATGCTTTTTTATTTTAGACTACAGCTATAAAATGATGAAGAAGTGGGCAAAGTTACGATGTTTTTGGACAATGGCCAAAAGTAACATGATGAAACTGTCGTACGAGCAAATTCGTAGTTCCACGGAGCCTTTGTACCGTATAATCAGTCAGACACTCAAAGCAGGAAGCCATTACTTTCTCGGCCTCCACTCCGAAAAGAATATACCTTCAAGAAGCCTGTGTCCAGCAAATGATCAAGTGAGCTATTCGCTTCTATTCCATTCTTATAATCTTGAGCGGTTTATAATTTTAAAAATATAAATACTAACCTAGATAGCGCCATTGTCTCCTTTTGATCGCATCACATATTATCCTTTTATCGTTATCCGAAGAATGTCTAGTATAAATATACGTACTGCATTGAGTAAAATAAAGGCATTCTCCCTTCGCTTTCATCCTAAACGCTGATCCCCAGTGAGTTTGACCAATCGACTTCGTCTATGTGATTTGGACGAAAACTCAGATCAAGCAAAACGACAATATGATTGGGCCAAAAGTTTGTACGACATAAACCGAACGCAGGCCAAAAAAATTTCCCCAACGGGGAATTGAACCCCGGCCGTCGGTGTGAGAGACCGAAATCCTGACCACTGGACCATTGAGGAAGCTATATTTTGTTATATGCGTGATAAATTATCAGGCCTACATCATAATTCACAGAACGTCTGAAAACGGCTGTCTACCGACTGAATCACGACTGGAAAAAATCGGTTAAAGCCGTATCCGATTGGCAGGGATCGGGGGCGTCCGATCCCTTCTACCGGACTAGCCGGGACATCAGACCTTCGACCACGTCAACGTCCATCTGTCCTTCTGTACTCCATCCGCTCTCCCATTTTGCCCTCGCGCATTTACTTCCCCTTCCTTCTTCCTTCCGCCTGTCAGAGTATCTCCCCCCTCTACGACTTCATCCATGCATACAGGGAGATGCAGTTAATTTCGCATTTGTATTATAGGGATATAAAAGTATTAAGCAGACTGATTGAATCTTTTGAAACTGAAAAGAGATGTTTTTATTATATTACATATGGTGGATATTCAAAAGTTTTGTAGATAAAAGATTATCTCCCAATATGAAAGATGACAAGCAATCATATAATGTCTAAGTAATCCTAGTATTATGAATAAACACCATTGTTTGGAAAAACTGTCATTGTTTGATAGCGTCAACATGTTTAAAAGAGAAGCACCTGTTTGACCTGGAGAAAAGCTTTCGAAAAAAGACAGTACATGACATGCAGATACATGGGATTCGTGCGACTTTTGGACATTCTGGAGAACCCGACCATCCTCCTATCCCTAAAGTATTTATATGAGATTTCTGTGTACGCATGTGTTGTTATTAATGTATTATCCCTTGATAATATGGTGTTGATATTATGCATGTGACGTATGGTCTGATTGGCTTTATACTGAGGACAGAGAAGATCTACATTGTACAGAAAATATGATTGATCCATAGGCCCTTATATGGAGTTATAATGAAGATGCGTTTATAACTGTGCATGACAACATATCAGCTATACGACAGAATCAAATATAATGACACATATAACGATGTTCAAACGTACGTTAAGAAAGAATATAATACCATCTGATACAAAGATCATATTGAAATTGATTGACATGACAGTTGATATACGGCAAGCCTCAAATGTCTCACAAATGGATTCGATGAAAGGATCCTTAAAATATTAGGCGATCACCTAAAACTATGAAAAAATGTGATATGTTGTTGAGGAGATTGATCAAATCGTAGAAGTACGGTGAGATACCAATTGATTGTGAATAAAAAAGTGGTATTTTGTTTACTGTCACCACACTATTTAATCTTCATGAAAAAAGTCGTATCTCCACTAACAAGACAAAGAAATACAACGGTAGTTAGAAGTAAAAGCCTAGTACTTGTTTCCTAAGAATACATGTTACATGTGTACGTCTAAAAATTGAGTCTGCTTCTATTTAAATAGAGATAAAATACAATTTTATTTGCTTCAAAAAGGTATATATATATATATTGTTGTATTAAAAAAGAGCATTACATGTCGATACTTTTTAGCGAGATGGAAATTCAACTGGCGTGGCATCGCTGTATTCGAAGAGCATTTCAGTTTACTTTGTATTTTTCTTTACAATTATTATCCTCTCCTACTCTGTAACTGTTACCCAGAATGCATATGCTATATACCTTTAAGGGGGGACTATTGGAATTAAGAAACCTGTATACTGTTGACTGGGATGACGTTTTCGATTTTTGAATGACGTGAAATACGAGTGATTGATAACAAACCTAAGAAAATAATTAGAAGTTAGAGAAGAGCCATATCAATACCGATAATCGCTTGCGTTTGGTATCAAACCGTGTTATCTATGGTGATAGGTGCGCCTTTATGCACATGGGCCACAGGGAGGTAGGCAAAAATTCGTATACACCTTTCCAGAATCTGAGATAGTTTCAGATCGGTAATGATTTGCCAATGGTGCGAAGCCTTTGTGAGCCTTTAAATGCCATCCTGTGATCCGGATGGGTGTCTAAAGAAATGCGATGCAATATATTGCGGTATGATATCAGATAAAGATGTACTTATGGGTCTGGGACACGGATTTGATTCATGGTGTTCAGGATAAGAAGATGCTCCAGCCAAAAAAAAAAAAGGAGTCAACCATTTAAACGGGAAGACCGTTCGTTTCCTTTTTTCTTCGGCCCTGTTTTATAAAAACATTCCCGGTACGTAGTGGGATTGACAATAAACATGAGCTCCCTCATGTCTGTTGATGTATTGTTTAGATCGATGGTCGTAAAAATATGACGCCGTGAACCTTCTCTCCTGCCCCCACCAAAATAGTGCGGGGTGTGGCACCCACGAATGGCGTGGGATTACCCTCCGGGGGTAAGTAAAGCTTACATTCAAGTATGAGAGATATTAACCAAGAATGAATTTTTATGCTACTCTGAATAAATTTTGTATCCGCTGAGGGGCCAAGTTCAAGTAAGTTTTACGGTTTAACTGATGGCGCATATTAATTTCTTCCTTAGCGCAGCCTTGGCACTTTATGGATGCAAAATTTATTTAAGAGTATTTAATAAACAGTAGATCTTTTGCACGTACCCCAAATGCCAGCGGGAAAAATGGCATTGATCTCCGAGAGTTCCGTAGCTGTGCTGTACCACACAGTCACAGACCAAAGACTTGAGGAAGTGCCACTGCCAAAAAAGGTTCAGCGAAGAAAACACTTTTTCTCTTGATGCCTGAAATCGATCTGGAACCGCGACTTGCACATACGATCGGACCAGCAGTTTGCGCTTATACTGCCGATGGAAGGTAAAATAAGATCACATTCAGACGATTAGTCGTCTAATCAAGTCGTACCTGAAAAGACGCCTGGTCACTGGCGGTGGTGATTCGATCGTTCGTGTTTTCTACGCGTCAGTCGAAGAAAGAAACAGAGAGTCGCAGATAATTGATCACCATAGCGAAGCTGTCGCCACAATTGCTGTCCATGTACGTCCCAAAGTAGCTGTTATTTTTTATTGACATGCTCGATTAGCAAAATCACTTTGTAACGGCGGGTGAGGATGGTACTGTAGCCATGTTTCAAAGTGCAACCAATGCTTTAGAAAAGTTCTTGGTTCGTAGCGCTGTGCCTGTACGCTGTCTAGCATACAACCATACGGGAAGCAAGATTGCGATTGCGGCAGAGTATGAGTAGCGTTCACACCGAAAATTGCCAGTTAAGCCTCCTTGTGTAGTGAAAATCTTATCCGTATCGTCTCGATTCGTGATATATCGAAAGTAATTGTCCTACGAGGCCACACTAGGTTTGTTAGATCTGTTGTATTCGACCCTCTGGGCAATTATTTGGTAAGAATTTTATCCTTGAATTTCGCCGAGGTTCACACTATGGATTAGATATCGTCGGGATGTGAGGGCGATATACGTATTTGGGATATTGATCCAGTGGATGGTGAACCGACATGTATCCAGACGTTGTCGGCCATTACCAAATCAGTGCTATCCGATTCGATGCTGCGAGCGACTGTGGCATGGAGACCTGACGGCTCTTACTTTGCTTTCCCTGGAAAGAATGGGGGTTTGTATTTCATTTTGAAAAGCAACAAAGACGGTCAGTTTAAACGATCACACTAGCAATACACGTGTATTCACGAACCAGTTGGACTGAGGCCTACCGACTTGATGAAGGGCATGTGGAAGTAGGTTGGAAGCGTCTGTGAAATAGCAGCTCACATATTTTGGGCAGGATGTCATTACACTAGCCTGGTCTCCTAATGGACAGTATCTCGCCTCTGCAGGCATGGATAGCCAACTTATTGTCTGGAATACAGCAGAAAAGTCAATTATCCAAAGGTATACTACAGCAGTACAGATCACTGGATTGTCCTGGAATCCGACATCCAACACATTGGCATTTGTAAGTTGGTTGCATGATCAATGAGCTGTTACTGAATTTGGACGCAAAGACCGATTCGGAGGGTATGCTGACTTTCTGGGACGATGTAATCTCTCTGAAGCAAGGTCTCAACCACCCAGCACAAGAGCTTCGTCCTATCTCAAAGAAAGAGGTTGCAGCATTTTTTGAAGAAGCCGAGGAAGATACTGGCAGGGAAAAAGAAGAAGATGAATCGAGGTTTTATGATGAAGAGGACAGAGGCGAAAGTGTTGGCGATGATCTCGATATGATGTCCGAAATGGATGATTTCGTGATCGATGATGATGGTGCTGGATACGCTGAAGTTGCTCGTGTTGATGAACAACGTGCACGTACCTCCCATGTCTCTCGTACTTCCCGTGGTACGTGTTTATTTTGATTTTGGACTTACTAGACGCTAACAGCTGGCTAGCAAATACCGTAGAAATTGTTTCCATTCCACGATTCCAACCTGGCTCAACGCCTTTTAAGAACCTGGAGCAAGGAGTCTCGGCACCCCAAGAAGGATCTCGTCGCTATCTTGCATTCAATCTACTTGGCGTCGTATACACGATTTTTCAAGGCACGCATTCTATCGTAAACGTAGAATTTCATGATCAGTCTCAGCATCGAAACTTCCATTTCACGGACTATCTCAATTTTTCCATGGGAGCCATCAGTGGAAAAGGTGCAGTATTCGCTGTGGAAGGCAAGGACAACGAGAAAAAAGTTTCGAAAGACGATGAGGACAGTGATGAAGAAGCTGAAGAAAAGTTGCAGGGGGATAATGCCGCATCGATATTACACTACCGGCCGCTTAGCAACTGGGCAGATAGCGCAGAGTGGACAGTCCAGCTTCCAAAAGGAGAGGATGTGCAAGGTAAGAATGATAAAGGAATTACGTGTTGACATATAATTCTTATGCTATGCAGCTGTGGCGATCAACAACGTGTCGGTGATTGCTGTTACATCAGGGGGTTATGTGCGCATTTTCTCTCTAGCCGGTGTCCAAACGCATCTTTTTTGTCTAAGCGACATAGTGACAGTGGTGGCAGCTGCGGATCTGGCCTTCTTTGTCTACACTGTCGGTCCTTGTTTAAAAGGTTTGTCTTCGTTAATTCCTGTTGGAGTCCAGCTTATCCATGTTATTTTAGGTCGCCAAAATCTCGAATATCTTCTAATGAACACAGAGATTCGTGAAGTTTTGCAAAAAGACAAAGTTCACATTTCAAAGGATAGCCAGTTGACATGGACAGGATTTTCAGAAACAACTGTAAGGAAAATAGCATTGCCCTATTCCAACTAACTCGTCCACCGTAGCAACCTGTTGTTTATGACTCTAAAGGTATTCTATGCGTACTTCACAGACAGCGGAGACCTGGTCAGACTGCCTGGGTCCCCGTGTTTGATGGCCAGGCGGCTGCTGCTGCACGAGGAAAGAAAGAAAAATACTGGCCGATTGGTATGCTTCGAGATCGTTTGATGTGCTTGATTTTGAGGGTTAGTGTTGGTTGAGTAGTAGAACTATGTACTTACTTTCGATGACATAGGGCAATAACGAGTACCCGTTCTTCCCCAGACCTGCAGTGAGTGATATCGAGCTTCAAATGCCCACAGTGCAAGCTGAAACGGACAGTGGAAAATTAGAAGAGAAGTAGGTCTTAGTATGCAAGAAACAAAAACTCATTTCGTGGTAGATACTTGCGTGCAAATATAATGACTATGCATGAACGTGACGAGGCAGAAGCGACAGGCACAGAAGATGAATACCACAGAGAATTTAGCAAGGCCGATATGGAGATGGATAAAGCATTGCTCCAACTAATTCAAGTATGTACCTCTAGATGTGCTTTATTGAGAAAAATACTGATTATGATGCAACTGTTTAGATGGCCTGTAAAGCAGATAAAATTCAACGAGCCGTGGATTTGGCATCGACCTTGCATTCGGTGCTCTCTGTAGATGCAGCGATCAAAATTGCTACCTTCCACCAGCTTACAAGCTTAGCAGAGCGTTTTACACGCATTAAAGAGGTTTGTACAATATTTTTTTAGAATACTGTGTAACACGCTGTTAGTCGAAATTCATGGGTGGCAGAGATGCTGGTCTGTCCTTATCATTGGCTGAAAGTCAAGCGTCTCGACCAAGGTAGATTCCCATCACACGGAGCATACGTTAGTTTAACTTTTCCACTGTAGAATCTACGAATCTTCACAACTGTCGCTCTCGAGTGATTTGGCGTTTGTTGGCCATTCTCAGAATACACAGCAATCTAAACGCAGTGCCATTGAGCCTATGGACGAAGATATAGACATGTCACCTGTTCCTAAGCGAACAAGACCTCACAACCCATTCCGTGCTCCATCACGAAGTTAAATTAAACATCATAGCTTTTGTAATTCTCTATTGTAAATAAACTCTGGTTCAGAAGATTAAGCACTGATTCCAGCTGAAGATTCTGTTATTTGCAAATGACATGTTGCATAGGTTCTGTGGGCATGGCGATTACAGCCGTGCGGGTGCACCAAAAATGGGTATGGTCACATTTCGCATGAGCTCCGCCGGACGAGATATAAAAAGCATCGTAGGTCCCCATGGTTTGCTACTCATCTTTCTTTCTTTTTTTGTTGTTGCTTTTATTTTATTATGGAAAAGTTCAAGGAGGTAAGACTGATCTGGTTTCTGATGATGACATTGTGCTCATTCAAGAGTGTATAGAAAATGACTACACTTCGTGCCGAGGCTGACAATGCCCACAAGCGAGTGGAAGATCTCGAGGCTAAGGTTGCTGAACTCGAAGGCGAACACAATAAGAAAGACGAAGATCTTAGCTCGCTGCAATCTCGTGCAAAACTCTTGGAAGAGCAGTTAGAGAAGGCTGAAACTGATCTGAAGGAAGCAAACGACAAGTAAGTAACCAAAGCAAAAGTAGAGGAAGGAGTGGGTCAGGTGCCGAAGCAGGTAAACTCAATGCAATGTATTTAGTTTCCGTGAGGCTGACTTGCGTGCCGAACAACAAGGCAAGAAAGCTATCAAGCTCAAGCAGGAGTGCGAGGCTTGGGACAAGAAGAACGAAGAATTGGAAAAGAAATATGAAGGCGTCAAGGCAGAACTCGACGAATTTGAAAAGCAGTTGGATGGTGTGTAAAAAAAATGAAATCCTTTATTCCCTTGTATATGATATACTGGATATTCCACAGAATTTTGCGCTAGTCGAAATAAATTCTGCGTCAGACAAATTCCAAGTTTGCACTGAAACACGAGTCAATTAGCACCATTTTAGCATATGGATAAAATTGAACTTACATGAACTTGGTTCGGTATGACACAGAATTTATCTCGCCCAACGTAAGCATCCATGGTGGTGAGCATCTTTGGTAATACGTTGATAGATAATTTTACTTACCCCGAAGGTATTCCCGTCATACGACGGGGACCGCCGCCGTACCTTCCAAAGGTAGAACGGGGTATAAAGGAAAGCAAACAGTATTGCATTGACTGTTTTTATGGTCGAACGGTGGTAATGTTGAACCTGTAAGCATCCTACTAATGCCAGCTAGAGCAATGCAAGTTGCAGCCTCCACGTCGCGGTTCATCGTATTGCGTCCCACTTTGAACCGAGGACAGTTCGAATTCATACACACCGAACTACCGTTCACCGATATCATTTTCATTTTTCCATTTACTGATTCATGCCGTTTTGGATGTCGTAACTGAGAAAAACAAGCCGAACACGTTTGGGACGTCATGTGCTCGTTCGTGATGCCTACGGTTGCATATCGGCGATGCACTCCTCTCATTTTCTTTCCACCTCGTCTTGTGTGA
>JNEV01001129.1:0-19010 GCA_000697495.1 Saksenaea oblongispora B3353 | reverse complement strand
AGACATGCTGGCCTTTTGCACAAAGCTTATATCCCATTTCTCATTTATTTGATCACTTATACACATAATAACACTGGAGACCGTGCATCCAAGAGGCAAAGCAGCTAGTTATGGCTGTTATTTCTCAATACGAAGAGAAAAAGGTAAGATGGGCACTCATAGATGAATGCCTGGACGTATATATCTACCATTGTAATTGTTGATCACCCTTCAAAAGATTCCTAGCCGGCGCAAATCACTCCTATTCGCCAGCGCAAAATAATCTTTCATCCAACGCAAAGTCACATACAAAGTACAGTAGAGTGACGGCAATCTCGTATCAAGCCATAGGGGCATAACACGTCACTTACGTGCACGCCGTGGCAGGCTCAACGGGACCAACGCTGTGGCGGGGTACAAATAACGAGGATGGCGTCAAAAAGCACTGCTTCTGTCGCACACCAACATCATGGCGCATAAAGGCACAGAGAAAACGTTGCAGAAACTTCAGGATTCTGTAAATAATGGCAACTACTACGAAGCACATCAGATGTATCGAACCGTTGCACGAAGGTAAGAAGGAGAAATGAACCAGAATTTCCAAGATTCTGCACTGGCTACAACTTGTTCTTTTGTTAAAGATACAACAAGCAGCAAAAACACAAGCACGCCATTCAGTTGCTCCATGATGGAGCAGTGTCTCTGATGAAACATCAGCAGAGCGCGTCCGGTTCTGATTTGGCTAACTATATGCTTGACACGTACTCCGTAGCAGCCGTACCTGTCGATGCTGCTTCGCTAGGTACTGCAGTAGTTTTTTCAATGTCGGTCAATGTGGAAACTAAACAACGATAGATCGTGTGGTCGAGATCCTTTCTCTGTATCCCTCAACCGAGCCTGGTCGCAAGTCGTTTATTAGCTCTGCCTTTGGGTAAGAGATGGCTTCTACGACAAGACACTATCCTCACAGCGAACATGATTAGATGGACGCAAAAACATGGCGACTATCGTGAAGGTGATCCAGAATTACACGATTATGTAGGAACAATGTTTTACCATGGTAAAGAAACGGTCAGCCTGGATGTGTACAAATTGATCTCACATACGTGAAAAAAGAGGGTCAATTCGCACCGGCTGAGGAGCATTTGTTGGTGGGCACTGATCAAAGTGCTGAATTACTTGGACACGTGGCGTATGATTGGGCTGTACAGCAGAAAGAAGAACAGAAAGGTCTTTACATTGCCCGTGTAGTATTTCAGTAAGTTCAGCTTCCGAAGGAAACTTTCATCCTAACGGATTCACCAAGGCTTCTTGCAATGAAAAATGTGCATCATGCTACGCTCGCGTTTAATAGTTTTATGTCAGTCCAAAAACTGCAGCCAAAGACTACATCCAAGGTGCGCCGGGCGCCAGCCGATGAGCCAACAGATATCGCCGTCTTTGACGATGCGTGGTTGAACTTTGCTCAGTTGGTATTGCTGACTGTTCAGCGAGATGCAACTGAACTGTTTAAACAATTGAAGCAAAAATATGCCAATCTGTACCGAGAAGAAAAAGGATTTGAAGAGGTAAAGAAGAAAAAAGAAACCAATGGAACATAGTACTGACGGCAAAAAAAGTTGTTGGAAGACATTGGCTTCATATTCTTCAATATTCCCAAACCAAAGAAGCAAGCCAACATGCTGCAAGACTTAATGAGTAGTTTGTTTGCAGGCCCACAGCCAGGATCGGCACCAGCCATCGCAGGAAGACCTACGAAATCAAATGTTGATCTCGATTAACATCGCGATTTAATCATTGTCATGAGAATTCATAAAAACGTTGATTCAGACATCCATCTATCCTATCCCTATTTTTTATGCTTTCCAGATCTTATGTTCCAAACCCATGTCGTTGTTTGGAGCCAGACCAACACATGCTCTAAAGAAGTTCTCAATAGCTGTGCGCTGCCTTCCAAGAGCATTAACAACGGGCGTTCCTGGCGACACCATAGGTGCCTTGAGCATATCTAACATAATCATGGTTCAGTATCAAGCACAGAATCCCTGCATTTTAAACTTACAGCTCAAAATCGATAAGACACTGTGGAACTTGCTGAACTTGGGCATCTCGGCCGTCTTGTACTCGATACGAGTCATCAATTCGGCCATCACGGCAAGATCAATAATGAGGGGCGAAGCCAACAACGAGTCTTCGCAGACGTTGTACAAAGAGATGGTCTGACGTCCACCCATGAAGATGTCACACTCATACTCATCCAAGGCACGCTTGGAGTCACCAACGGAGGGAACATACTTGATGACAACGGTGTGGTCGGGGTGTTCGTCTTTCTTGTACAGGATGTGGTTTGCTGCAACCATATCATCAACCACAGTGGACTTGGAAATCTCTTTGCTTCTAAATTGCTTGTGTGACGATAGATTCTTTCCATCGTTGTTACCCAGATGGTTGTACGACGTAATGCCCACGGGTTTAATACCAGCGTTTACCAAGAAATCGACGATAGCGGACTTAAACTTTGTCTGACCAGACTTGAAATCGTCACCACCAATGAATGCCTTGGCGCGTTCGGCCAACTGGATAAGGCCAGGGACAAAGGTATTTTGGGGCGATCCATTGATAAAAGGTACGTTTTCTTCAATGCATGCCAATGCAAACACAGAGGATGGGGCAACTTCGGGGTGCGAGTTTTGGACTGCAGCCAAAAAGTTTTCAGCCGTGTCGTTCACACCAGGCAAGATCTCAGCGTAGCGCTCTGTATTGGCGGTCCACACAACGATCACCTTGTCGAGGTTGTTCGCGGCCTTGAAGTCCCTGATGTCCTTGCGGATTTGGTCTGCATGCTTACGTTTGTCATCACCAGGAATCAAATTGTCCGCGCGATCAGATTGGTTGGCGGCGATAAAGTCAGGATAGTAGATGGAAGGTAATGGAACCATGGTAGCCATTTCCTCAGCAACTTGACGCTGCAAATCGTACTCGAGCACCTCCGCACGCTCCATAGCCTTAGCCAAGTTCTTATTCGAGATATCCCATCCACCCAGCACCAGGTCGGTAGGATTGACTAAAGGCAACATCTGCGACAACGGGATGTACACGTCCTCACCGTTCGCGTCCACACCAAGACGCACAGTAGTGGCTTGGGTAAGCGATCCCCAGTAATTGGGATGATGCACACCCGATTTGGTACGCCAGGTCAATTTGCGCTTGTGGGCAAGGATGGAGGCAGTCAGGGTCGAGCCGTTGTTACCACCCCAACCAACCATCATTAAACTAAACGAACCGCTTAGTTTCAGCGACCACCTGCAAGTCTTTCTTACCCAACGCGGGGAACAGTTCTTTCCGTCTTGAAGTGGAAAGTTTGCTCGACCGGCTCAACAACCAATGAACCATCAGGTTGTCTGTTGACGATCGAGTTGGAGTAAGTGTAGGTGCTCCTAATGTACTCGTCGGTGTATTCGACATTAGGAGAGTTCACCTTGAACAAAGGAGTGGAAACACCATTTGCTGGTGCACCAGGGTAATTTTCAACATTGGGAGGGGACATGTTTGGCTGATCTTTAGAAGAGTTTTTTAGTTCGATCACTGCACCGCTTGAATCCGCGGTGTTTGTTGTGGGATGAGAGAAGGAGGTTGGCAAACTAGCAGTTCAGCGATGAGTTTTGAAAAAAGCCACGCACAAAGGCAGAGAACGAGGTAGTATTGTTTTCTACTTACCGTTTTGAAAATTCAAAAGAAGCGGGAAGATGCGTGTTCCTATTCAGATGCGCGTTCCTCGCTTGGTAGAGAATATGTGAGAAGGAAGTAGAAATTAATGGCCTCAGGGTATTTATTCGCTACGGTGTTTTGTCGGAGATCACAAATGGCGCTTCCCGCCCGGAGCTTTTGACAGCAATTCATGTCACGACGCGCTGCAGACAAGTCGTTAAGTGATCGACGTGGCACGTAATTGAAGCAGCCCTTGCCTTCAGAACGTACTTGCACAGTGCATGGTCTCACTAGGATACAACCGTTTGTTTACCCGGCACACAATTAGTAAACCCGACCGGTCGGCCATCTTTGCGCTTCTCTGGTCGCAGCGACTTTGGATATTTCTTGGCATGTAAAATTTTCTGTCCAGCCTCTCATTTTGTGCCACTTGGCATGGTGCATCGCGATTTCCTCTCCAGCTTAAAAGGAAGCTGTACACGTACTTTTTAGGTGTAAAATGGATTACTAGCGCCGCTATAGGAGGTTGCATAAAGGCAAAAGTTACGACGGCTGGAGCCTATGGTTCGTACTCTATCGTTTCATTCTGAATATAAAAGGTAGAATATGCATGATGACGAACAGTGTATGAAATGGAGTCTCCTCGGTGGCAAAAAGCCCAGTAGGTGCGCCAGAGAATAATGGTTGCAACGGCCCAAAGAATAGAAAACATTGGTTGCAACGGCGAGGCAACTGAACCGGCAATAACGTTGAGAAAGCCAGCCAGGCAGAGTTTGGTAGGGGTGTCTGAGCGTAAAGGAGCAGGACTATGCAGATTTTTTTTTTTTTGGATTTCACAAGCCTATGCAGAAGGGCCACTTCGGGTGTTTACTTGTGAATAATCAGTAGGATACCTAATTAGCTGCTCAGGATTCAACTCAGGCAAAAATAGCAATACCTTCGAAAGCGTTTATCCTAGTCACCATTCCCAGCTGGAATAAACTATACAGAGTTGCCTAGTATCGATAGTTTTAAGCTTTTTTTTTTTTTTTTTTTTTTTAGGTTTGCGAGACTAGTAGTTGTCTCGAAAGGGTAATCCGTCACCATGACAAATCCAGCGACCTAAGTGTAGTAGGTATGACTTTCGGTGTTGTACACTATCTAGGCTCACGATCATTGTGCCACAACATCCATTTGGTTATCTAACGGGGAGTGGTGAATACAAAAAATGAATCTGATTGAAAACCGCTCAAAATAACGCGGAGGTTTGTTTAGATAATCTAAGCCATCTCATAGTAACTATTGTTATCTTACTAAAGTAACAAACTACTGACCTACTACAAAACATTTACATAAACAATGAATTCTGTTCCTTCAGTGTAGAAAATACGAACACTACGGTAGATCCCCCTGGTTACTCGACAGTCATTTTGTATTCATAATAATGTGTTCAACTATCGGCAAATCTACTTTTTGATAAATGGAAGCCCACAAAAACGAGATTTCTTCCATTGTCTAGGCTAAACAGCCCTTGATAAATATGTTTGGAATAAAACAGGCAGATCAAACTAGCCATTCTATGGTTCCTCCATATAGATAGTTCAGTGCCACAAATACAGTCTCTTAATTTTAAGCACCTATCTACTACCTCTTCCTCTCTCTGTTTAAAGCCCCATCACTGAGGCGCTTGCTGGGGGATATTGGGTCGACAATTCTAAGCAAGCTACTCACACAGCATTTCACAAATGTATCCAAAACAGTAATAACATAATATGGTGGTATTGTTAGAAACTATATCGTGTGAAAGGATAGGACAATAGATGAGATTTGTTGTACATGCAGAGACATGGTGTGATAGAAAGAAGTGAAAGGGGAGGGGATAGCTTGTGCTTGCGTACTTTTTTGTTTTGTTTGTTTTCGTACTCTGGTTCGTGATGGGTAATACAGAATATGCTAATTTTATGATAGTTGAGGATCGAAAGACAAGCTTTCACGTCTGGCGCTGAATGGGGCAAGAAAGCCGAAAGCGCCATTACCAGGTGAATTGGGTGACATACAGCTGCTGACCGAGTTCTGACGGACACCCTGACAAGAGATAAAAAAAAAATTTAGCTACACAGCTTGTCTTCAGCTTTTTTTTCTTACCAGCGGATTTTTGCTAAATGACAAACGGATACCGCCCTTCGTTGAGTTGCTCAGAGGGTTTCCATAAAGTTCATGCAAAGCCTGTGTCGCGTAAGACACGTCGTCAAACTCAACAAAACAAATAGGTCCGTTGGGTTTGGCACGAAAAGAAAGACGTTTGTATCCAGCACATTTTGAGAACAGCGCTCTCAACTCCTCTTCATTTGTGTTAGGAGGAAGATTGCCGACATACAACGTGTTACAGGGCGGGTTCTGGTCGGCCGGATTGGTGCTCCCTAAGATACCAAAGCTTTGGTAACCAGTTGGCGAGGTTATGCCAGGTGAAGGCAGTCCACCTGTGGATATTGTTGCAGCAGATGTATTGATTGTCAAGTTTCCGAAACGAGTGCCCAGATTAGAATTGTCTTGGCCATGCGATTGATGCGGTGGTGAAGGGGGATGCTGTTGCTGATGCTGATGCTGATGTTGAAGATGATTGTTAGGGTCAGCCTGACTAAATAATCCTGGACTAAGCAACGATGAACGGCGGTCCGTGTGAAGAGGAGTTGATTTCGACAAGCAATTAACAGTGGGGTCGTTGTCAAGTATGTTCGTGGAGCAGTACCGGTGTTCGGGGTTGAAACTTACGAGCGTGCGTGCCGACGTTGATGCCATCAATCCGTTTCCGATGCCATTTCCGTTAAAGATGTCGCCGACAGATCCAGAGCGCGCATCCAGCTTCTGGTGAGCACGAGAAACAAAGGCTGATTCCACAAAGCTTGTGCTAGTCGTTCCATTCAATGAGAATAGATCCCCATATATTTCATTCGGCGGCAACATATCCGTTGGAAGGGCAGACACGGAATGAAACGCCTCATAAGCTGCTGCCTGACTTGTAGGTGGAGGTAATGGGTAACGTTTTGTTTGCTGCTGTTGTTGTTGTTGTTGTTGTTGTTGCTGCTGTGATTGCTGCTGTAGCAAAATAGGATAAGATTTCGTGTGTACCGGTATGATCGGTGGCGTTTGATCATTCGAAAGGCCACGTTTCGTGTGCAGATTTTTTTTAGCCATCTCCGCTTTGAGCACTGAACCCTTCTCGGCATCGACTTTCCTACCGCTCAATATATCTTTTGCCTCCATTGCCCCAAGTCGGGTGCGGAACTTGGCAAAACCAATCTAAAATAAGATTCAGTCTTTTTCTTCTTTTTTTTTTTGTTCGCTCTCCTGCTGTCAACTTACAATTTGCTTTCTACCAGACGGATCATCATCCATATCTTTACTTGGAACCTTGAGCGTAGCGGCTTCAAACGCAGGAGAAAAAATGAACATATTTTGGAACTCACGTTCCTGCATGTCTTCAGGAAATCCGACCACAAATATTGTCGATATCTCTTCACCGGTATTGGAAGTAAGGGAGTTGGTAGAGAATGAAGAGGTATGAGGACTCGGAGAGATCGAGTTGCCGTTTTGCAGCAATCCGCTGTAAAGTCCATTAGTCATTGGTGAAACAGATGGCAAGGACCCTACGGCGGTCATGGCAAAAAAGTGCAGATCAGCAGTCAGCGGTAGAAAAGAAAAGGGAAAAAAAAGAGAAGAAAGGCTAAGGGAGCTACTTTTTGAGAGGAAAGAGAAAGAAAGAAAAAAATAGTGTTTCTGCTCAAGGTTATTTATACAACGTTAGATATATTCGTTACTTGGACAAAGCTGCATACAATAATGGATCCCCATCTCTTTCCGATAATTTGAACAGCAGCCAATCAGATTGAAGAACAACAAAAAAGAGAGACTAACCTTTGACGCTTTGAAGGTCAATAAGGTGCACAAGCTTACGATAGAGGCCAGAAAAAGAATGTACTGGCTGCAGAATATTATACAGAAAGTATAAGACGTCTATTGTAAGAAAAGATGATAACATTCAAAGCGACTTCAAGCCTTTCTTGTGAATGGCTGTACACGCAAAACCAAAACGTTATTAGTTATAGCACGATGATTTCCTGCAAACAATTGACTATATATTATGCTTCTAATCCCCTAATTTTCTCCGTAAGTGCTGAACCAACTGGTTGTCCTGCAATGTGGACTCTCATCCTCTGCTTACAGGTGAAATCGGCGATAACGACATCTACGCTGTAGATCTTGAAGTATCCTTGCTCTTACTATCAGTCTACATATGAAAAAGAAATTAAGTAATTTTAAGAGCAAAGTGGTGGTAGGGAGTTTGTGCTGCAAACAATACCGAGGCGGTTTAGAAAGAGCGTCGTGGGAAAAGGGTATGTCGCCTTTCTCTTTTTCTTCCGCCTTTGTGTCTACCACCCCCAGTGAACCATTTGCTTTGTCGCTCACGTTGATCGACACTGTAGCTGACGACAGGCATCAGAAATTGGTGTACACGCGATATGCACTCACATAGACGTCAATCTGAGGCTGCAATGTTGTCCCATTTGTGCATACATATCCCCTTTGTGCATAAATACGGAGTGAAAGATATTTTATGCTGTAAATGCGTCGATGATAGAAAAATACATAATTGGAAAACTAGCTACCACTAATAATAAGGCTATAAAAAGATATTTCCATGATCCCTTGACTGAATACGCCACCAGGTATGTTGATTCGTATTTTTCAGAGAACATGTCTGGTAAGAATGTCCATATGTAGGCTGCGCCGGGCAGCAAAAATCCTGCACGGTACAAGTCAGCACATACTTCTATAATAATGACTATACCGCACCTATAGCTGTTGTCAAAAATCCACCAATGATATCAAACGTTTTTCCAAGCGAGGTAAGTGTGGAACCAAGGTACAATATGATACCGCCAAGAACTAATGTGGATACATAGTGCTCCTTATCAGTCATCGTACGCTCTTGACTAACCCATCCCATCAATTTGCCAAATGCATCACGGCACGGATAGATGCATAGACTGCAACGCAGGAGAATTAGAGACGCATGCATAGATCACAAAAAAAAAAAAAGTGGAAGAAGGAGTGACATGGCAACTTACGGGAGAGATAGAACCAGCACCAGTCCAAGTATCAGTCGTACAATGTTGATTATGGGGTCATCTTGAGGAAAATTAAGAAGTACATTTATCTGTGTATCCTTTCCGAAACAGATGTACCCTGCCACAGCGAACACCATGTTGACAGTGAAGCCCAGGCCGTTGGCTAGGATATTGAGCGAGAGCCAACTGGAAGGACGCTGGTCGTATTGACTGAGATAAATTCCAAGAGCATTTTGGGCATAGCCAAAGGAAAGACATAATATAGATAATCCTTTGAAGACATCAAATGATAAGGTTACGCTTTCCAACTCAATTTCCGATAGTGGGGGTGCATAAACGGGTACTCGAACGAGGATACCAATCAACATGAATGGTAATAGCATCACGGAAATGGTAGACCACTTGCTGATATATGAAACGTGACGTGGCAAGCTAAGTGGTATACACTGGAAAGACAGACTCGACCATTACCGAAAAAGATCAGTGGAACAAAGGCAAAACCTACACAGAATACGCCAAGGCAGATAACCACCCATCTCCGTTCTCCAAACGAAAAGTAATGTTGAAGCATGCTTGGTAGGGTGTCGCCTAGCACTAAAAAGAACCAGAAATGTTACCATTCAAGCAGAGGACGCAGTCTCGTACTTACGAATATAATAAGACACTGATGTTCCAGCCGTGTGAAACAGAAGAAGGAAGTTAACCATATAGGAACCTGCTCGACCCAGCAAGCAATGACACAATCCGTCGAGGCTGTAACGATTCCAGCGTATAGCGCTGAGTAAAAGTAAGTGCATGGATGTACACGTCAGCATCGCCACGACAATAGAACCCACAATGCCCATCCAGAAACCACACATGTGGAGAGTTAGAGGCAACCCGATAATGCCTGTTCCCATCATAGCATTAACAAGGTTCATTGATCCTTCAAATTTGTTGCATGTTCCATAGCCAGGTTGATCTGTTTGGGAGATACCATTGATAGAAGATTTGTGGATAATCGAACTTCCGTACGTGGTTGGCTGCACATTATCATAGTAGGTGACATTGCTAGCAGAAGATGTCTCCGAAAAGCAATCTTCGGTATTCACTAACGCGGTATAGAAGGTACTTGCACTATCACTGTAGAGGTCGGACCGTATGCTACTCATCCTGGTACGAGGAAGACGCAAGAGACAATCGAAAAAAAAAAAAAAAAAGGAAAGGATCGAGCGCAATAGAAGCGTTTTAAAAGCTGTGATGTAAAAAATAAGTATGCAAGCTGGATACATCTAGAACGATCTATTGGCTCCTGTTTTGTTTGTGGGCGTAACTAAGTCCGGATTGCCATGTGTGCTGATCCAAATTGCCTTGTTATCAATGCCGATTTCTGAGAATTTGCTAGATGACTGTATTGTTTTCACTTCTGATACAGAAAGCAAGGATAGCCTTTTACTCCAGTTCATTATCTGTACTTTATGCAGGAGAACCATGTGAATCCATTGTTTGTGCGGAAGTTTCGGGGCGATCCACCACAGGTGACTGTCTGCGTACGGCAATTCCTTTCCTTTCCACAGGACAACGTCCGCTAACCTGTTCATGACAGCCCATCACTTTCGTCGTGCCATTGCACGACAGCTGACACGTCTCGGCGCAGCCAATGAATCCCATATTATTACACTCCTTGGTACGCCGAAACCAACAATGACCCGACAGTTTGGAATACCCGTACCAAAATTAGCCACCATGTTACGAGATACTCCCTCCGATGCTGTGCTTTTGTGTAAGGAGCTCTCCAACGGGGTACGTTTCTGCATTAGAGCAACCTAATCTGACAAGATCCAAAAGTTTGAGCCGAATGAGCTTATTGAACGTGCAACGGCTACAGGGCCATTTTTGCACTTTGACGTTCGGCTTGCCGAATATGTGAAGCAAACACTGCTCCAAATCCATCAGGAAAGCGATTGTTATGGATCCATCGTGCCTGAAGTTCGGAAGACGATGGTACTTGATTACAGTTCGCCCAATATTGCAAAGCCTTTTCATGCAGGACACCTGCGTAGCACTATTCTCGGTAACTTTATCAAACGAGTTCATGAAGCAATGGGGTATAATGTTGTTGGTATCAATTACCTGGGAGATTGGGGCAAACAGTATGGTAAGAGTGATGCATAAAAGGATTCCTGTCAGATTCATTTAACATGAATGGTGGTATTCAGGACTTCTAGCTGTTGGGTTTGAAAAATATGGTAGCGAAAGCAAGTTGGAAAATGATCCAATTCATCACTTGTACGAAGTGTATGTAAAGATCAATGCAGACGCGACAAAGGATCCCGACATCCATCGGCTGGCAAATGAATATTTCAGCCGCATGGAAAAAGGTACAGTGAAGGTTGTTTGGAGTTTACGGAGAATGACTTGCTTGTTTAGGCGATAAAGAGGCACTGAAACAATGGCTGCGCTTTCGTGATATGAGTATTACGTCTTATAGATCTATATACAAGCGCTTAAACATAGAATTCGATCATTATTTGGGTGAATCACAAGTGGAACCCTATATCCCCAAAGTGTATCAATTGTTGAAGGAACGTGACTTGATCAAACAAACAGAGGACGGGGCCTGGATCGTGGACCTGGATCGATATAACCTCGGCAAGGCAGTGGTTCGGCGCGCGGATGGTACCACCTTATATTTGACGCGTGATCTGGCGAGCTTGATGCTACGCCAGGAGAAGTTTGCCTTCGATAAGGCAGTGTACGTTGTGGGCACCGAGCAGGAACTGTATGTCAAACAAGTATTTAAGGTAGCCCAGCTCATGTTTGACACTCCGTGGTGTGACAATCTTCATCACGCGAACTTCGGCCGTATCCAGGGGATGTCAACCCGCAAAGGAACAGTCGTATTTTTACAAGACATACTTGATACTGCAAAGGAAAAGATGCTAGAAAATATGCAAGAAAGCAATCAATTCAAATTTGATGAGTTGATTAGCAAAGGTGTTGGTAATCGAAAAGGTCAAGAAGCGGTTGACTATGTAGCGGATACATTGGGCACATCGGCAGTTATTGTGCAGGACATGGTGGCGAAGCGAATAAAGAACTACACGTTTTCTTGGGATCGCATGACAGCTGCTCGGGGATACACTGGTGTTTACCTTCAATTTACTCATGCACGTCTATGCGGGTAAGGATCTGATACAGACAGTCGCATGCTAACCATATGCTCCAGCATTGCGCGAAATTCCGGAATACCTATCACGTCTGACTGTGACCTGTCACTACTAAAAGAGCCAGAAGCCATTGAATTGACATTGATGCTGTCTCAATACCCTGATATTGTACGCTCTGCGTATCATACAATGGACCCATGTACTGTTGTACAGTACCTCTTCAAACTCTCTCATGCGATTAGTCAAGTAAACACGGTTCTCCGCGTCAAGGGCACTGATCATGAACTAGCACGAACAAGACTATTTTTGTTTGCAGCAGCGAAGACTACACTTGCAAATGGACTGCGTCTTGTCGGTGTTGAACCTTTGGAACGGATGTAACAATAGACCAACTGTACAAAAGAACACTCTTAATAGAAACTCCCTAGATATCACAATTCTGGTGGAAGATGGTTCTTCTATCATGATTGTAATGAAAGCATACTATAAAACTTCTTAAAAATTCCGTTTTCATTGCTGCTAATATGACCTTTCTGTGTTATTCTTTCCAAATGAACATCTGCCATTCCTTCATATATTAATCGTACTTCCTACAATTGCGTTCGTTTGAAAAGCTTGCTTTATGGATTTTGATAATAGCTATACTGCAAACAGCTCATCCATTTCGTAAAATGAGCGCGGGCTAAGAGATTGTTATTTCCTGTGGTAGCACAAGCAACCAACTATGATGTGAGTGCTACATAATCAAATTGTTTGAAACAGGTCCTTTTGCGATTTTTTTAAAACCGTTCAATTGCAGCTGATAACTTCTTTCCCCTTCATTTCGATGCATGACCCCCAACAGTAGTGATACTATTGAGCCAGGTGCTTTTGATCTCAACATAAACAAAATATCAGTGAAATTGGAATTTATTTTTGACGGTTAGGAAGAATCAAGTGGTTAATTCGCGCCTTGGGCATGTCCATATTAACCTGTTTTCCAATATAATTCTTTCCGAAAAGCAAATGCCCCGTATATCCCAAATTTGATGTCATGTGCTTCCAGAGGAAAACCTTGATCTTACTGTGAGACCTTTGAGCTTCGCCATTTAGCGTTTCTGTTCTAGCTAAATCCAAAAAAGATAAAAGCAAATAAAAAGGGAAGGCAGACGAAGTAAAACCAGAAAACAAAGAAATCAAACCTCTCATACCTAGAAAGTTTTGTCGCACCAGGCTTGACTGAAATAGTGCATACCATACCTAAGTATCGAGAGCCTTGTTTTTTTCGATACTATATTCAAAGTACTATAACAGCGACATTTCAGAGCTTATGGAATGTGTCGGTGACGAAAAGACATGCGTCTTTGGAACAGCGAGCGCACATACACGTATTTGAGCAATAGATCGTGTGAAAGTGACCATAAGCGGACTGACGATGAAACGGTACAGACGTTTACATGAACGAAGTCATTTTTGAGGATAGAGAGATTTACGTTCTGGAAAAGCACTCTTCAGATGCAGATCACCCTCTTCAAGTCTCCCATAATAATAGCAGATCTGTGACTAGAACTAAGCATACTTGTATTCGTTCGTCCGAAAGTAAGAGTCGCTTGTTCCGTGTAGTATGATTTAACGTTGACTTAACAAAAGGCTCTATTTTACTTTGCCAAGTTGATAAGCTCTGCCATCCTAATGATGCCATCTCCTTTGGTGAAGATAGCCCTAGACCTTTCCTTCGCTGGTTAGAATCCTCTCCGCAGTTGTCGCACAACCTACACCCACAGAATTCTTCTTCCCCTTTGCTACGTTCAGATCTGCCCAATTTCTAATTCCTCTTTTCCAGCTTCCTTTCAGCTCACCCTCTTCTAGTCTTCTAATATTATTATATTCCATTCCATTTAAGTTCTTCCCTGTAGTCTTCTTTTTTTTTTCCTTTCTTGGATCTAGCTAGAGCAGAATGCAAAGTGGCAAAGCGCCCAAAGGCCGCAAATTGCCAACTGGAAGCACACGGCATCTATTTTGGGAAACACGCAGCTTTTGCCTTTGGGAAGAACGCCACTTTAATATTTATCGAGGAGGACATTATTTCTCTGAAAGAGTGTAATTGGTACGAATGTCAAATAAGGTTTTCTGGGATTCCCACTGGAAAGCCACTATTGTCCCACTATGTTCGTGGGTTTGCGGCTTCTCCGATATCACAAAGAATTTTTTTTGGATCAGCTAATCATTTTTTCATGTCTAAACTCATATCTCCTTAGACTAGTTCTATGTAAAAAGATATGCGAAGCATTGATGCTGTAACCAAGAATCAATGATTTTAGTCTACCGAGTTCCAGCGGGGAATATTGGCGTAGCTAACTCAGCTTTTGAACTCATTTTATAGGAAGACAGCCAGCCCGTTAGTCATCCTATATAGTACGATAGATTTTTGTGATGGCAACTATCTTTCTTTTAGTTGAACGTAGGATTTCTGTTGAACAGAAGAGGAAGTTTCGTGCAAGTCAGTCGCCATTGCACTCACTCTCACTGAAGAAGTGTAGTAGCTCCCAAATGGACTCTCAGTACCATTCATCATGGTTTCCTAAAATATATGACGAATCTGTGGGAAGTTTTGTTAGGTGCTACTTTGAAAAAGAAAAGCAGGGTAACACTCTCTAACGGATCAAAAAACATAACAAGGACAACAAATGATCTACCTTTAAGATGGTATATGACATACATTAATTAGGGGAGATGTAATATAATACTTTGTCGCAAAGAATGCAGCACACAGCTGTTTCTTTTGATCACCAGTTTTTTTTTTAGGTACGTTATCTAGGTATAAGTAATTTTTTCCCGTTTTGGAAGCAAGCGTAATATACAACGTGGACAAGGTAACAGTGAGAGCTTTCAGATAACATCATGATCCAGCCAAGATATGTCCTTCACTGATAAGAACTAGTTCACACATATACGTTGGAGGCAGTTATCAAGCCAGGACCAGAGGTGTAGAGGATTAGGGGAAATTTGAAGATGATAGTCAAGAAAATGGAGCAGTTCAAGCTCCATACAGCATAATACATCTGGCTGAAGCAAATGGCTCGGTATAGTCTTCGGTAGTTGATCTTCGAATACCTTCGTAAAGGTAGAACCCTCTGCTTTCATTAGTTGACATATTGTTGCTTCTGGCGGGAGATCAACCAATAGCGATTTGATGTCAATTCGAGTGCTTTCTGACGATGGAATATCTTGTGTTGGAGGTTTAGCATTTATCACCCGCATAACGCTTCTGTGAATGTGCTTGGCAGCTACGACGTACGCGGTCAAAAATACTCGTAATATGCATCCTAGAGTTAGATGCTCCGGATATTTCTGTTCAAACCGTTAACTCCGCCCGGCTAAACCATTAAAATACCTGTCTTAACCTTGCCATGTAGAAGACTGCGCAGGCCGTCGTCGTTGCAGGGCAGATGACAGGCATTCCACTATTGTTATTACACGACTCCCGGATAGCTTCTTTTAGAGTTGATGCTGGCAGTGCTGTTTTAGCCATCACACAAGAAATAAATGCTGCCAAGTGTTCGACTCCGGCTTTATCTACATCACCATCCCATCTCAGAAGCATGCAGTAAGCGATGCTATCTAAAATAAGAAAAGCCGAATTAAATATGGCAATCCGCGCCTTGACAGGCAGAGTTATACTGAACTGATATACTGTGGATCAAGAGGTTCACGGTTGCGTGCGTTGATGATATGAAACAGTAAAATAGCGTGTAACTCTGTAGAAGACGTGTAGGCTCGGGCTGCAAGATCGTAGCGGATACAGTCTTGAAGTGGTAGCGGATACATGGAAGTGCTTTTAATGAAGATATCGGACATCCAAAGAGGAATAAGAAAATAAAAAGAGGGTTTCTAAGGACTTGTTTTAAAATTGGGATAAACGGTTATCACGGGAATTCGTATAAAAGCTTCATTTTTATAGTACGACGTCACGGAAATGAAGTTGATCCGCTTCCGCTCGTCTTTTTGCGACAGCCTGCCCAGGTCTCTGCGGATAAATACGTTGCCGGGTTCACTTGTGACAACAAATCTCCGATCGTAGCCTATTCACATTTTCTTGCAGAATGCCTCTACAACCAGAAAGTCCTACCAAAAGAAACTACGTATTTATCGATATACTATCGCTGCTTTAGTTATCCCTATTATATAGATCATGCATATAGATGTCTTCATAGGAGGAACGTACGTTTCTTCAAACCCGATTTTCACTTCTAAAATTACCAATGGGAAGATCGTCTTCCTTTAAAGCCTTATTATCCAATTGGCAACTGCTATCCCAAACGGCTAAGGCACTTGATACCGTGCGTTTCAAACGAACCAATTACGATGTGGTGTAATATTCATATGTGGTGCGTGGAAATTCCAAGCCGTCCTTTTTTTTCCTAGTATAGCTTTCAAGTTAAACAATACTTTTGACCTTTTACTTTTTCGGTATACGAACGGATTGTCACCACATTAGACATCTTCACACAGCAATAAGCACAGAAGAGTACGACGGCATATCGGACTGTTCAGTATTAATGGACTACTGCACACTAAAATTGTACCATCAGATTGTAGCCGCTAGAGCATTTCCTCTGATGCAGAGATTTGTTCATAAGACTTTTCCATTAGAGGTAACATGATAAAAAAACTATGGACTCTAATAGAAAGCATCATAAGGATCAAGTTACTACTTCTGAAAAGCAAGGTACAGAATGTGGTTACAAACAAGCGAACGAACGTATATGCTGTAATTGTAGAACAAGATGTTGACACGGGAATACTTGACAATAGAATTATGACAATGGGTTCTGAGGATTGATTGGCTCTTTTAATCTAACTGATTGGACAGCATTCTTCGATATCTCTTTTTGAATGTTTTTCTCATTTTTGTGTTCCTAAGTGCGATATTCGTTCTGGAGAGGGTTGATCAAATGCACGAGAATACGATGAGATGCCCGATTTATCGGATGAAAAGGTGGTGTTTTGTTTACTGCCACTACTCTAATTAAATTACTATGACGGAGATTGTATCTCTAATTACAGGGCAAGAAATACTACAGAAGGGAGCCTACAGTCAATATTGACAAGGTGAGACTCCCACCAGAGATGGTACTACTGGATACGACACTGGCCACTGATTGACGCCATATATGGTCAATTGGATGCCTCAGAGTGTTCATCACAGTTCCTAACAAGCCGTGCTATCCTTACTCCAAAAAACACTGATGTGCGTGAGCTGAATGACAGAGTTCTGGACAAATCTCCAGGGACAATCCACGAATATAAGAGTGTTGACGCTGTGGCAAATGGTGAAGAGACTATCACTTATCCACCGGAGATTTTAAATGCACAGAATCTTTCAAGCCTGTCACCGCATCACCTGAAACTGAAGGTTGGTTGTCCAATCATGCTTCTTCGCAACCTTGACACATCCAGTGGTCTTTGCAATGGCACACGCCCGATTTGCCGATCTTTTTAGAAATAGATCATCGAGGCAGAAATTACAACTGCTGTAAACACTGGTACAAGAGTCCTCATTCCAAGCATTGCACTCTCGTCTACTGACAGTGAGCGCCATTTCAGTTTAAGCATACCCTGTTTCCAATCCGTTTGTCTTTTGTCATGTCCTTCAACAAAGCCCAAGGCCAAACGTTTGATAAAGTTGGTCTATATCTCCTCTGCCATGTGTTTACACATGACCTTCTCTATGTGGCAATGTCCCGCGTTAGTATGCCATCTGCCTTTAAGATATTGATTGCTCCCCAAATTTCTACCTGTCCAGATATTGTTGGCACATTTACCCGAAATGTTGTTTATCGAGAAACTCTACTTTAAACCTATATGCATTTTCTTTGTATATCTCTTTTCTTTATATGCTTTTTCTTTTTGTACATCTCTTTTTTCTTATTTCTTACAAGACAGTTATTTCATTTTTATCGTCCTTTCTTCCTTATATGCACGTAGAGAGGGCTGCGGGTATTTTTAAACCAGTTCTTTCTTCGTGATCATCATGATCACGGGTACAACTAGTCGGATATCTTCATCTAAATAAAAAGATTTGGATGGAAAAAACGGGATTCCATTGGATGAGAAAGTCGGGATTACAAATATTGATTGGACACCGTTGTTCGCTAAAGCACTAATTTGGAACAAGGATGCCACGGGTGTGCAGTCCGCTGTGAATGGAGGGACAAGTGCTTACCGTAGCAAAGCGAAGGTAAAAAGCACTTCCCGCAATGAGCGCGTGCGTGGCTGCACACCCTGTCGCTGTATCTTCTTTCAAGGATCATCCTCAGAGAATTTTTATTATACATACTTTTTTTTTTGCGCATTCATGTTACATTTTACACAAAGCTACATATCCCATTTCTTATTTTTCACAAAAAAAAACGTGCGAGCTACTGCACCAGAGCGAAGCGACGGTCGCAGCTAGTCTAAATAAAAATATTTTCTATTATCTATTATATAAAGAAATGTGGTTTGAGTTTGAAAAATTCGTGGCTTTTATTGGCCGCCCCAAAGAAATATCTGGCTTTTTGATTGGCTGTATAAGTCACATGACTTTCACATTTCTTTATGCAAATGTCACGATGTCAATAGATCGGATCAATATAAGCGAGCAACACAGCTCTTCCCAGGAGAAGAACACGTGTATGAATCAGTGAAATTCATTGCTGAGGAAGTTGTGGATCAAGCTAATCTGTACACCCAAGAGCTCCTTAACTCTTTAGAGGTAAATGTCATGCAGCCGTCTACGCTGCGCCTCAAGATTGGTCAGCCCGTTATGTTGATTCGTAATATCAATCCAAAGCGTGGACTGTGCAACGGCACAAGGATTCTTTGCAGAAGGTTCACTCGACATCTGATTGAAGCACAAATCGTTATTGGTTATCATGCCGGTATATCAACAGTTCAAGTTTTCATGGTACCTAGCATTTTTTTTTGTCATTTCTTTTGGTATTAGGTGATATTGTCTATATCCCACGCATCACACTCCAGTCCTTAGAAACTGACCCCCTTCCATTCATTTTATCCCGCCGCCAATTCCCTCTCCATCCTGCCT